>JASVER010000220.1:0-68747 GCA_030449065.1 Oceanodroma leucorhoa
CCCTATTAAACTGTCTTTATCTCAACCCACGAGTTTTCTCACTTTTACCCTTCCGATTCTCTCCCCCGTCCCACCCGGGGGAGAGTGAGCGAGAGACTGTGTGGTGCTTGGTTGCCGGCTGGGCTTAAACCACGACAACCTCATCCTACGAGCTGGAGGGAGGAAACTCCCTTAATTACACCGAGCACATATCTTCTTCTTCTCAGCATCTCTCGAACAAGTCCTCCAGCCAGGGTTCCCCCAGGAAGCCCCCCTGAGATCTCCCCACGCTGCGGCGTGGCCATGGCTGCGGCTCAGCCCCGCTGCCCCTTCGGTGTCAGCAAGGAATTCCCCCGCCTGACTCGATGCAACGCTCGCTGCCCGATGCCGGAGCAAAAACACTGCTCTGCAATGGCAGAGAGGTTTCCTCTCCCGTGTTGAGGGAGACTTCCCAGGAGGGCAGAATCCCAATTAAATGTGGCTTTTCTTTAGTGGATCTGTTTGAACGTAACCTTTCCAGGCTAAGGCCTGCTACCGGAGCTAAGCAAAACTGTTTATTCTCAGACTGCAAAATGAGAGCAAAATTTTGCAATGGCAAACTTTGACACTTACTGAGCAAACACTAAGAGAGGGTCTGAAAACCCTTGCAGGTTTCTGACTAATATTTGCATCCAGAATTCCATTTTATGCTAGCCAAACGGTCTTGCACTTTTCCTGTACCTGTTGATTACATCTAGTAGCATAAATAAACAGATTTTTCCCATCCGTCCATACATATATAGAAGTGCTTCTCTCGGATCAGTATCTCTCTCAATTCATATCATGACACGGATTCAAAACTGTGACCCACGGGAAAGCCCCAGCAGTTTAAGGCACCATTATCCTGAGCTAACAAGGGATTAACCGAGGGTCAGAATAGCAATCCTCTACTGAGATACTACCTTCCTTTACTTATTAAGTATTAATAGTTATATACATATGGTTAATATATATCCCAAAAGGAAACACCAATACAAGACAAAGGACTGTGCAGACGTACCAGACACAAAACATCCTCAGCCTGAGGCAGGCTTCAGCAGAACATGATTTTCCTCGTGATCCCTATCCCAAAGAGACTTCAGTCTCCCTATCCCTAAGACTTCAAGTCTCAGCATTAAAAGCAATTATATAAATTTTAAGAATATTCAGCTAGTGCCAGGAAAAAAGGTACAATTGGATGCGACTTCACCTTGCCGGTGCCCTGGGCAGAGCTGGGGGGAAGGCACGGCTGCGGTCACAGGCTTGATGGGCAGGGTTCCTCCTTTCATGGCCTCACGATCCTGGCCCCAAGCAGGACGTCGTACGCAGCGGTGTGCCCCAGCCACGTCTCCTGCACTGCCGACATCCAGCCCCAACTCCTGTTCAGCTCCAGGAGAGCAGAAGCAGCCCAGAACACCAGCCTTGAAGCCGTCTTTCAGCAGCACCTCTACGAACGGTTGAGGTTCAACAGCAACAGGCGATGCGGCCCAGGGACATGGCACCCCTTTCATCTGAGGGCTCACCTCAGAAATAATTTTGTTGTAGTTGATAAATACCGGGAGTGCAAGGGAGGTTGGTCCTGTGAACAGAACAAAAGAGAAATTAAAAACCACTTTAATACAGGGATAATTTTTTCAGCTCTGCTCTAACAAAACTTTGTGGCAATGACAATGAGGGAAAACTTTGAGACTGGAAAACAAGATCATATAATGATGCTGAGTTAGCAAGAGCATAAAGCAAAACAAAATAACTGATTTTCCAATTGCATTTAATTTGGAGAGTTTAAGACTTAAATAAAGAGAAAATTGCGGAAACTTATTGGAGCCAGAAACCATTAGTAGACTCTAACATTATATTAGTTTAAAGGGATTCTGTCAAGTGCAATTTTAACGTTTTAATTTTTTTTTCCATGTAATTAATGTCCCTGCAACATTAGTTACACTGTCTTTGAAGCTGGAAAATAGTGTTTACTTTCTTATCTTCACTGACATTGAACTTTCCTTCACTACTTCTTTGGAGATATTACACATTTCAGTTATAGTTTGGTTTATTTGTTTATTGGGCACCAGCGTGACAAATGGTATTCCTTATTCCTACTTTCCCACAGATGTGCGTGATGCTTTGTAAGCACGCATAACCTCACCTGGGTTTTAGGACACCGATAGGCAGTGAAGAAAATAATCTGGTGCCCGTAACAGTCATGAGACAATGGTTTGGAAACTGTTCGTACCAAATCTCTGTTAGCACCGTTGCAAAAAGTATTAATACTAGCAAAAATTATCAATAATAAATGGAAAATATTTTGAGCATGGCTGTATAGGGTTGCTTCTCACGGAGGGAGGGACTGGCCGCTGCCCCGCTCGTGAGGATAGCCCAGACCTGGCTCGGCTGGGGCACAGCTCATGCACCCTGGACCCTGCTCCCAGATGAAACTGGGTTTGAAAAGGCATCTGGRGGGATGCTGGAAAGGCCCAAAGGAGCAGGACCCCCAGGGACAGCCGAATACATCGAGCCTGTTGGCTCACTGGTCGCACAGCAGCTCTGTAAGAGAAAGAACTGGCTTTAAAATCCCTTCCCTCCAGCAGCACCTTCACAGCGCAGAGGACAGACGGACCCCTTGGTCTTCCTTCCAGGGCATTAAACTCGCAGAATTTCACCCAGCAGTAGATAGAGGGATGCAGTAGGGAGAAAGATGACAGATGCCACTCGAAAATCAGGGTGAAATCCCCCTGTCCTGTGCGAGCGGTGTACATTTTTAGGTGTTACACRACTAAGGTTTACCTCCTTCGGTCYCTTGGACAGGTCATAAAGRTCTYTACACRTAGATTTGTGTCAGCRTAGGTATATACAAACATAGGCATAYACACCTATGTATAAACCAATCTCTTTATATTACTAAACTCTTAGAAAGGAGCGTTATCATCATTAACAGTTCCATGGCACAAGACCCACTGTAGCCTGGGGTTTGGGTGCTGGGGGCAGACATGCGCCCGTCCCCATGAGCTCGGCTGCAGGAACCAAGCTCTATAACTCATAGCCTATAGGGCTGAAACGATGCGATAATTAACATTAGTTTTGCTTTATCTTATTCAGTCCCTGGTGGGATACAGAGAATTAAGGAGCAGCTTAAGGTGCCTGATTTCAACAAGTTTCTGTGCRAAGTTGCTTCATCTGGGGAAATTCTGACTGATTTACTATGTGCCACGTTGACAGGAACGCTGCTAACTCTCCAGCTGATGGACTCAAATGTGTCCGAGCAGCAACCCCTGGGAGATGCCAGCCAGTTTTGCAGAGTCAGGGACCAGGTCTTSTAGTGAAACATGGATATAAATAAGTTTTGCCGTAATTAGAATTCCAAATGRCAGGTGGAATTTCTGCCTTTAACATTGTATTATCACTCTTCTGGTTTTAACATTACTTTGGGGAAAAAATAAAGACCTTGTTATAAAAGACTGCATTGTGGGAGACTAAGTTTAATGACCTTATTTTTGCCATAGACTTGGAGGTCCCTTCAGTGTATGATTTAGCTGCCTTCATGAGTATTTATAAAATTGCGTTAACAGAAGTTTTCCTTTCCTTACCATCTTCCCATTAGGGATATTTCATTTCTTGTTATACAATTATCACACTGGGGGTCTCTGAAATCAGTGAAAATTTCTGCTACCATGACACACAAGAATAGCCTCTGTTTACGTCATCAGATTAATTATTCAGACAGCAAAACAATCTGAAAAATCCATGGCCACTGTTAGATGCAGAAGAAAAGGCATCAGTGCTATGTGTGCTTGTGCCTGGCACACTTCAGAAATAGCTGGGCCCCGCTGAAACAGGTTATTCAAACATCAAGAATGATTCAGGAAAATTGTAGGCCTTTTTGTACTTATGATGCTTTTATGGTACTTAAAGAATTAAAAAAATGTTGTGCCATAAGTTACTACAATTTATCTGCAATAGATTTTATATCATTTATTTTATAACATCAATTCATGCAGACTTCTCTCTCAAGCAAAGTTGCTTTGAATAATTTTAAACATCTTTATTCTTCTGGGTAATCATTTATTATATGTACCACATTTTTAGAAAGGACTCTCGATTAGAGCTTATTTTATGCTCTGTGTGCAATACTTTAAATGTGGTTTGTACCAAAAAGATCTGAGAGGTATCTACAAGCAACATATTACTGTAACAGTCCCAATTGCAGCCCGTTTATTGTCTGTCTAAACTGCAATTCTTCCTGTGCAGAAGCCATTGAAGCCAATTGGGCTCCATATGGGCTCTCTGCACTGACCTGAATTTATTCCCACTGATGATAATGGTAAAACTCCCAGGGCCAATCCTAAGTACTTTTGAAAGTCAGTTTGTAAACACTGGCATTTTAAGGAACATTTTCCACAGGGTCATATATGGCCTTAGCATTTGCTTTAAGCTAAAACTTGGCATATGAGATCCCTTCACCAGAGAATATTTTCCTAGCAAAACTCGAACTGACTGCTTCCTCCTTTCTCAAAATTGATGTTGTCGGTTTTGTGCTTTAAGTAAGAAGCAGAGTTTATTAGTTTAAGCGGCTTCAAAAAGACTGGATGAGCATCTTTAATCACACACAAAAATTACAAGTCTTCATAGAAACGACAGGTTCAAATTTTCAGCCACACGGAGGAAATTCTCAACTATTCCTATTTCATACGGTCTTATTCCTACCTGAGCCTGTGGGCTTAGAGACCTTTACCTAAATTCATATTCCACCAAAGATCAACACTTACCTTCAAAACTTGAAACCACAAATATAACCTGCCAGAACAAATAAGAAGCTTGGAGAAAATTTTAGCCTGTAGATAATGAATATGCAAGTGGGGAGAAGATGTCAGGCTGTCTTTTCAAATATTTCCTTTGTCCTACCTTAGAATTCAGACATCTTAAGAAATTTAAAGATAGCTGAACCTATACAGTTAACAACATTGCAACACATGAAAAAACATACCACTTTTGTCCCACCTGTAGCTCGCAAGTCCTTAGTGAGCTTACATATCTTCCCAGAGATGGTGACGTGCAGACTGGGTTACGCCATTTAGCTACCACACCTTTATTACCTGAAAGCCACTAGGTAAGGTAACAGCATCCAGTATTTTCGCGTGACTTTTATGTTTGCCATATTTTGAAGAGAATTTATCCAATGGCTTCCTAGTGGAAGATCTACTCATGTGAAAACAGGAATTAAATGCCTACCTCCCCCTGAAAGGTAAGAGCAATGGGATGTTCATCTCCCATTTATGTCTCTGGAAATTTCCCAGTTTTCCTCTTTTTTTGAGTGGGGACCTCTGCAAGACATCACTTGCAGGTATCGCAGCCACAGTACTCATATTTTGAGCACCGTTAATATCGCACTGCTTGAACACGTTGATGTTAGCGTTACTCCAGTCCCCCGCTACCCGTTCTTGCTCCAGGAAAACCTGCCAACACATCAGGATCGCTTGACTTGCCAGACTCGCAGACTCGTTGAGAAGGCTGACTGATGAAAACATTTTATTTATCGGTTTTGCAAACCCCAGGGGCATTCAATCCAACTTCAGAGAGGAAACCACCCTTCCCCTTTTTAAGCTAGACCCAAAAGACAAAAATAATAATAATAACAATAATAATGTGACATGTTTATGTCTGCAGTTGTAACCCATTACTGCAAGCTCCCCAGTGCAGCACGCTGCATGACATGCTCCTGTGCAAGGGGGTCTCGTCCTCACTGGAGGCTGTAGAAAAGCTGACAAAAGGTTGGAGGAAAACAATAGTGATAAACACGCCTAAAGTATAACTAGAACTCTTTGCAGGAGAGCTTTTATAAAATTTTGAGAGACAGGGGAAAGGAGGAGGGCGGCTGAGMGTAGGTGGCCAGCTCCTGCCTGCAGCTGCACAGGCAAAGGGAAGGAAGGACAGAGCAAACCATGTGTCACCTGCAGCCCCCCGWCCCTAATACTAATAAGGTTAGAAAGTTTGTTAAATCAGTGAAGACTACCACAGAATGGAATAGCCATGTTACGGTATCCAAATATAGCTATACATTTTTTTGCATAAATCCCACATTTTCATAGAAAAGTTAAATGGTTTCAGCATCTTTGCAGGAGGATAAATTTTCAGGAAGATTCAAGTCAGAAGGGTAGCAATCCAGCAGGGACCAAGAGACACAAAAGGGGGAAGAAGCCTGAAGGAGTTCCTATGTTCAGTAACCCCGACTCTGCTGGACCCCAGCCTCGCTACCTCTGCTGGCGGCAGCTCTGCCTCGCACGGAGGGGGACAAGGTGGCCGGGAGGGAGAGAAAACATTTCTGAAYCACAGAACGGGGCTAAAGCATTTTTCAAATATCATTTCACAGAAAAAAATGCAGTTTAGGAGAGGATGAAGCTCTTGAAAGACTCGGCTAGAATTGGAAATGGGATATGCTGAACTAAAGAGATGGAAAAAAGCWGAAATATTTCATTTTGATTTATTTTTTTCGCCGGATGTTTCAATTTTTCATTCCCAAATGACATTGTACATCGCTTCCCGGCAGCCCATCTTCCCAAGCACCACCAAAGCAAGCACGCTTTCTACCTATGGCAGCAAACAGGGAGCTCCAGGAGCTGTCTGACCACTGCAGGACGTGTCGGGGYGGGTGCACGGGCTGTGCTGGACACCCGGAGCTGCTCCAGGCTCAGCATGGAGGGATTCAACCAGAAGCAATTATAGATCGCCCAGGGCAACGGAGAGGCACTTTTCTGCAGCATTTTCATACAATTGCAATAGTCACAACGCTCACAAGCATCTCAACAGAGCCGCCAAGGGCTGTACTCGTTAGTCAGTCCCTTCCCATCTCCCAGGAGACTGGAGGAGATGGGCACTGGCTGTAGCTAACAGCAAATCTTCCAACAAGCTTCTTGGAACGGGAGAAGTCGGTCAGACCAGGAAAGCTGCGGGGTGGCCATGCACAGGCTCTCTGGAAATCCTTCACTCGCACAAAGACTAGGAAAGATCCTAAATATTAAATCAGGGGGGKTTGTGCAGTGCCCAAAACAGATATACAATTGCCTTTGTTGTTTGCCTTTGATAATAACAACAATTTTATTTAGCAACAACTTACTCTGCATTCCCCAAACTTTAAGCTCTTATATAAAGTTAGGAWTGCATATCTCAGTATGTCAAGCAATGGGCAACGTGATCTCTGGCAGCGCTTAAAGTTCAAGATACTGCTTTCACTACTTGCAATCCCCATATGAGAGGTGATGATAGAGATGACCATGATGACCTTTAATTTCTAGCCCCAAAACAGTCTTTGCCTGTCAGCTTGCCTGAAGCTGCTGCAGGAAATGAAGAGATCAGCTCCTCCATCAGCAGACACAATAATCAGAGCAAGAAACACCCTCAACGGTACTAAGACATGCGGCAGCAATATTCTTTCAAAAAAAACAGAGGACAAGCACTACAGGGCCTGGGTCAAAATATAACAAAGTCAGTGAAAGGCACTAAAAAGGCCAGAAAATTAAAAAGTTAAAGTTCAGCCTACCCCAAAAAAGTCCATTTTCCTGAATCTACTACTCAGATCATASCTTAGATTAATAAAAAACACCAGTGTATGTACCTCAGCTTTCCGAGATGCTTAAGCCTTGGCAAGTACAATTCTGTAGTTAACTAACTGTTATTCAAATAAAAACTCCAAGACATTGTGAGGTGCTATACTTTTCACTAATGGTAATGGCAGCTCTACATGTACGCTCGGTGTGAATATCCTATTRGATGAAAAATTAAAAAATATTGTCATTTAACTGGTGTTTAAAATCCGCTTTTTTCTCCCTGGCTTATGAAAATAATTTTCTTTAAGGGGAGTTATACCACTAGAAGCATTTGGCTTCCAGAAAGAACTATAATTTAAAGCTGATTCTGCAAGCAATCTCATTCTTGCAATGAGCACATCTGGAGGATTTTTAAATGTGCTGAGTGCTGACATAATTAAATAGCCTCTGAAACTGTTGATTCAGTCTCTACAGCTGGGATGCTGTGAGACGGGCATGTAGCTTGTTCTATCACTCATAAAACAGGATTGTTTGATCTCATCTCAGCTAAGCAGACAAGGAAGAGAGCAAAGAAATGAAAGAACTCTGTTTTTCCCTTGATTTTTAAAACTGAAGGGACAACCTACATCTTTGATGCACCACTTACTTTTTTTTGTCAGATGGCTGCTGCTGTAAAATAGGAAATATTTTTCTGAGAAAAGAGAGGAAAAATGAAAAGAAAAACAGGAAAAAAAGACAAGAAAAATGAAATCCAAAGCATGTAAAATAAAATTTGAACAACCCAGAAAAATAATAAGCCGCCCCCTGCAAGGATCATGTCCTGCTGGCATTATTGCTAAACCACCACCATCAACATAAAGCCAACTTCTCTGCAATGCCCCTAAATAAAATTTAAAATAATACACCTGAGAAGAGCAAAGAATGGGGGAAATGCATTTGCTTATTTTATGCTTTCTCTGCAACAGTTCTCTGCATTTATTATACAGTAATACACAGGTATAATTCCATAACTTCAAAATTGTTTCTAACGCAACTATTTCTATATTATACTGTGAATTACAGAAATATCTGGAGAGGAGCTGAGAGCAGGCTCCACTTCTCAAACAGAATAAGGACCAATTCCTGTCACGAAGAGCTTATTTATACTATTGTTATAAACTATCCTATAAACAGGCCCACTCTCATCAATTTACCTCGTTAATCCTGGCTTGTTAATTAATTCCCCTGTTCCTCAGAGCAGAGTTACCCAACCTATTGGCTTTGGGAGATGGTTTTTCTTCTAGCACTCCCGGTTTGGGTCCTATTTAATTTGGGTCCCTCATTCCCAGTTTGGGTCCCTCCCTGGCTTCGGGGGCTGCAGAAGGGAGCAGGCAGCATCCAGCCTCGCAGGACCAGCCGCCCCCCACCGCAGCCGGGGCTCCCTGGCCTCGTTTCCCCCCTTGTAAAAAAGAAAGTTGTATTTATTAGTGAGGAAAAGCATCTAAACACCTCAACTCTGCAAACATGGACGTGCTTACCGCTATAAGGAACCAAGGCAGCATCAAGACTCGCAAGCTTATATTTAAATATACATAGTTGTCTTTGTGGAATCAGGGTCTAAACTGAATAACAAATTCCGTACAYAAACTTGAGGTCTTTGTATGAAATCCAAACCCACAGGAGAATCCCACGAGTCAGGATTTTCATCATGTATTCAAAACTTAAAGCTACCTCAGGCTTTAGCAAAACGGTGAAGAACGATACTGCTACTGTTTAAAAAACATCACTTTCTAGTAGTGAAGCATTAGTATGAAGAAAAGTCATTGGTATGTTTAGGATGCTGTAGTCAAAGCTAAAGTAAAGCCTGGTAAAAGGCACTGGAGGAAGGGCTAAGAAGTAAAGCAAAAAATGAAATTTTCCACTTGTGTGTTTGGCAAAAACCGGCAAAATATAACTAGGTATCTCTAAACATCCTGTACAAAATAAAAAACYCCAACAAAAATGCTTCTGTGCTGTGGTTTCATTGGAAAAATCTTCGGCAAACTGCTAAYGCCAGCTCAGCTGCCGCCCTCCCGGTGTGCCCACGCTGGCGATGCAGGCAGGAGGCACCCGCACCCTGGGGCGGCCAAATCCCCCCCCCAAAAACCCTCACCCAGGGAAACGAACAGCCCAGGACAGGTGTTAGTTACAGTCCCTACAGCACATTTCAGGTACTGAGGTGGTTACCACGGTGTAAAACCTAGAAACAGCCGATGCCGCGGCTGAAAGGCGAGCCTCGGAGGGGAGCTGATCCCAGCGTCGGCGTGAAGCCAAGCAAATAGCGGCGACCGAGAGGGGTGAGGTAGGTTCAGAACTCAACTGCCAAAGATAAAGCAGGGGTGAAAGTCCCCAGAGGATGAAAAATCAAGGTGTATATGACCTTTGGCAAAGAGAAGACAGTGAGTACCAGCTGCTTCTAAGAAGAAGGTCTGCTTTCAAGCATTTAAATTACTTTAATGGTAATCCTAATGCWTATTCACCTGCTGCTAAGCTGTTGTACGCCATGCGTTGAAGAAACATTTGTTTAAAACTAACCCGCTGTTTATTTCTTACAGTTACAGAAGTTTACTAAGTCGTTGGTCTGGTATATCTTAAAATAAAAATAAAAAAGCAGATTGCAATTTATCGGTAAAGTTGCAGTAAAATTCGGATAGCGTATCAGACTATAGGGGCTGTTAAAAGACTTGCATCTCCAGGGAATATCAAGCCTGATTGTACATTAAAAGAAGTAACTAGAAAAGTTAGAAGAAGGTAAACGATTTTTACAAAACCAGCTGTTTTTTCATTTCTAACAGTCTTTGGTAAACACAGAAGAGCTCAATCACTAGGTGCCAAACACCAGTGCTGAGCAGGCTGCGAGCGCGCGGCAGATTGCAAATACCACACGATTTGCTTTTTCTGCACCATTGCCACCTAAGCTGATCGTGAAAAAGAATTAATAATTAAGGGTAATTATCTGACTGAACACTTTTTAATATGCTGAACTCAGGCCCGTGTTGTTTATGAATAGCTTATGGCTCTTCCTCTCCGGAGCGTGCTGCTTCCCCGTGCGGGAAGGCGAGGGGAGGGGGGCGGCAGGCGTCGGGGAGGAGGGAATGGCATATGCTAACCTTATCATTTTGACTTGTTTTGACTGGACACTTAATCTTACCTCTCATGAATGCCACATTCTTCTTCTCCATATGCCACTTTCCCTTGGCTGCTCACCAGCCCTGAATGCCAGRGGTTACAGGAACGGAAAAAACACTTACTTCCTAATTAAAGAGTCATTTGGCAATGTGTGCTGTAATTTCACTGCCTTGGTTCTTTCCTTCCTATATACAGCTAGACTGGCAATGACTTTTGCTAAATAAAATCTCAACAAAGGAATGACAAACCTGTTAAAATAAAACTTTGATTTGTGACCTTTATACTAAAAAGATCCCCTCTCTTTCCAGCTTTGTTATTAAAGAAACATGTGCTGTGAAAGGTTAAGAGATTGGAAATAGACACCTTGAATAGAGCTCCTCAGAGAAATACCTTAGGACATGCCAGCGAGGATCAAGCAGTATTGACTGGAGTCCAGGTGGAGAGTTTCTCACAGAGCCTCAGCATCCTGGCAAATAGGTTTGTCTAAAGCACTCTGCTGACTTTTCCAGCCCGGGGCTCCAGCCGTCGCTGCAGAAGTGTGAGGAAGATGGAAAAACTCAGGAAAACAAGTTTGAGCTMGGTTATTTCAGTTGGCGTGCCAGCTGACGGATCCTGGCGTGGACGCACGGAGAGATGCGCGGCACGCGACCGTACTCCTACAGCGATGACGYTTTGAGAAAGCACGTTGGAAAGAGCCTGACCAGCTGAATATCTGACTGACTAAGGCTGCCGACTTTGTGCAGTAGTGACCAAACATTRCTGCATTCACCAGTACAGTACGCACCAAAAAATAGCAACCCTATGCATAAATTGATACAGGAGCCAGATAAGAGACGTGTTGGTTTTATGAGACCCAACAATTACAGAAGGTGAACTTGCACGGCCGGGCCTGCCGTATATGCAGGCTAACACGTCCCTGCAGTCTAGGAAACCAAGACAGAGCTCTAATTTCTGACATTATTTCTCAGCCCAAGTGTCCGCAGAGGACTCCTGGGTATTTCAGCTAGGAGCTGCTATAATTTTATGTRCGTCATTGTCAAAATTTCAACCTTCCATTTTGCACCAGTTTTTACGTGGCGTTGRCAGCCTAAGTGACTTTTCCACTGCCTTTTCAGATGGCCTCACTTTTCTCATCATAAACCACAAAAGCTGCATGAAATACATGAGCGCACAGTTTGCGAGCGCCAGCTCTAATACAAATTATTTGTCACAGAAACATCTAGCTGCAGCTACACATTTGTAGGCAAATCTTTCTGTGCGTTGAGATAACCGCCTGGGATATATGCACATTTTRTATCTGAATTCTTACAAAACATTTACCGCCAACAAGTGTGCAGTCTCAATCTCTTCTGCTCTCTTCCATTGCCTTTCTGCTAATTTTTCTGTCCATCTTTGTGCCCTGCATGTAAGTGTAATCAATTTAAATGTGATAGTTATATCTCTTGCCCRGCAGTCTGGATTTTGCTATCTGTTAAAGGATTTTTACTATTCACAGTAAAGCCAATTATTATTTCAAAAGCATCTTTTAACATGTGACACATAATAAAAGCCATTATATTKCTATTCCAAGTCACAAAACACTAACTCAGCTTTATTTCCATTTTCTTTACYTACACGTATATATCATGTGTGCCCTCTATTAAATGAAAAATACTTTCAGAGAAGGGGGAAAAAACAAGAACTGAACAAAAAACAAGTAACTTTGCTACTTATGCCATTGTACATTGCTTTCTTGTACAGAGAATTTCCAATATTGTAGCAATAATTTCAGACCAAATTGGACCAGCGGGGTCACCAATCCTCTTTAAGAGGCACCATTTCCCAGGAGGGGGGCAGCAGGTTTTATTATGCTCTGTCTCTGGTTAAGCGTTGTGTAAATTATGGGATAAAAGCAGATGGTAGTACTCTTTCTAGATATGGTTGAAAAAATTGGACTTGCTTAGAATAGTCCCTGGGGCCTTTTCTTGGAGCATTCCTCTACAAGGAGAAACAATTATTTTACTTTTGGCTGCTATTGTCTCCTGCTGAGGGAATACATGTACAGTAATGATGAACTCTGTGAAGGGTGAAATGAATGGTGCTGCTGTTTCGGTATATTCAGTGCTGAAGAGTTTTCGCTCCCACGGACCTGGCAGGACTCCGCTAGCTGTAATCACACACTGGCGTGAGTTTGCTTAAAAGCCATGCTTTATGCTGTCACCCGGCCGGAAGGAACCGGGGCAAAGAGCTGCCCGGCCGTGCCACCCTTCACAGCCGAACACGTTGTTTTACACCACCCCGGGTGACACTARCAATTTATTTTCTAACCTTTATTAGTAAATTGTTCTTACCGGTGCTGAGCTCAGTTATCTACCATTAGGCCCCATTAGCTCAGCTTAGCACCACTGTGCGTTTGGTTTCCSAGCTTAGCGCGTAGCAATCTTGCATCTGTCCACAATATGCATGGGATGCCTTAATAACCCAAAAGCATCCTCTGCATGGTTTGACCCAGCCCCACTGAAATGACCAGGATTCTTTCTAACGGCTCTGGTGGGAAGTAGGTCTGCCCCCAAATTAGTGTATCCRTCAAGGAGAGAGCTGCACAGAGGTGCTCCTTGGGTTTGTGTGAGAKCACAGAATAAAGCCCCAGACTTTAACCAACTAAAACTAAGCAATAGCAAATAAAGTTAATGATGGAAGCCCACCAGCCACAAAGGAGTGGAGGAACTGGCAGCAGCTGTACTTGCAATTAGAACCATGGCTTTGAGTCCAGAAGTAGGATGATTCACATTCAACTTAGACTTACCAAACCTTCAGWTTAGTCAAGCAAGATCAAGAGACTAGTTGTAGCCACTAAACTCTTAGTGGCTAAAGGCCAGGACTTTTTCATGGATTTGCTTTTGGAACTGGGCCATTGTGTCACCAACTTTACTATTTCAAACATTTTTCCTGATATCAGAGTTATTTCTGAGTAACTGCAGTCCATACCATCTCCTCAACGGTGAGCAGCTTGTCTATTCCCCTGCTACGCAAAAAACAGCCTTCTTTGTATAATTGAAGATTCTTATAATATTCTACCTCAGGCTTCAAGATTGTTATARTGACTCTCCGGTTCATTCACTTCTTTATTAAAACAAGATGCTCAAACCTGACGTAAGGTGTCCAACACTGCTCCAGCTCTCACCTCCCCAGCACCCCTCCGAGCAGTAGGACTGCTGACCCTCCCCAATGAGCCGAGCTCCTCATTAATGCGCGCCAGGACGTCAGTCACTTTCTCAAGCCGCTGACACTGCTGATTCCACTGTAAGCCCTACACCTTTTTCTGCAAAACTGCTGTCTGGCAAGCTGCTCCTTTTCCCTGAATTTGAAGGTATTTGGAAGGCCAGCAGCCTACAGCTTGCAAACAAGGAGTGTTTCTGCAAGAGTGACTCATCCTAATAAAGAAAATAAGTCACTGATTTGAGGGAATTAACATATTTAAGGAATTTTATTATCATTATTATTATATTTGTGGACTGATGTGGGTTAAAACAGGACATGAAGAAAACTGACTGGGACTGCAAGAGAGCATCTCCCACACAGCAGTTATCCTCCACTGTCAGCAGATAAGATCTCTGCCCTGAAAACAGCTAAGGGTCCAGATCCTGTGCACCCAGAAAACACAAGCAACAGTGGTGGGTGGGAGACACCCACCACTCAGCCAGCCCTGGCACCCCCCAGAGATATGAGGATCCAAAAGTGGGACCGTGCCAGACAGGTACCAAACCTACCCAGCAAACCAACTATTCTGCTCAACTATCTGGGCACCAGAAAAGGAACGATTCTCCCAAAGACAGTCAAAAAGTGACTGTTYTACCTGAGGAGCACCAGTGAAAAAGCCAACACACAGATGGTGTTACCCTAATCATGCCATACTAGAGCCTGGCCTCATGTGGGAGCACAAGTGTCTTAGAGATAAAGGTGTAAATTAATCATAGAACAGAGTCCCTGTGGCTTTTCCAGATGTAGATGAAGACGACACACTGGAAAACAGCACCTGAAGAATTTGCCCCAGTACACGATAATCTCATCTGTGCTACCACCACCACTTTTTCCACGAGCCCCATCACTCCACATCATACGCCAAGAGTGGGATAGTCCCTATCTAGTGGTATAGATGCTGTTATCTAATAAATACACATTTGGTGTGTCTGGAGATTCATAGCAAAAGTCATAATTTTGGTCCTGTAAAATGGCTCTCTGGATGTACTTTGAACAAAAAAAAAAAAAACACAACACATTCTCTCCCCAGAGCACTATTCTTCATTTCATGACTTTTTGAAGAATATGGTATTTCTTTGGGTCTGGGTAACTTTCCTCTTTCCCATATTTACAGTAGAGTGGGGTTTTTTCCCTGATATTTTTCATTATATTCCTCAAAGAGAGGATGTCTAAATTAAGCACTTTTTCTAAACAAATTTTCATAGTGCGTGGTACTAAAAAGACACGTATCGCAAATACCAGCTCACTATCTTGATTAGGTACAGAGTTTATAAAACAATGCAAAACTCAGCTATATACATTCTAGAATTTCCAGAAAGCTGCCATCTGGCCAGAAGCCCTCTTCAAACTTCGTTTATGTCAATACACAATGACCCGCTCATCTCAATCAAGCCTATCCTTAAATTTATACTCAAATGACTCATGATAACCCACAATTTCTATTTGCACATAGTTATATCAAATCTCTTCTTTAGCTGTACAAACACTGACATTCACCAGTTCTCAYCTTTTCCCTAACTCTCTTGGTTTGCAGTCGACACCCTCGTGCATTGATGCTGTTCACGTCCTTTTCTTTTACAGGCGCACTGAATCCCATTAAAATTCTCCATGTAGTAGTTCATCCCTCTTTATCTGTTTTTCMTGAAGCTGGGCTAGCATTCTTTCATGGAGAAAAAGGAAGGAAARGGGAGCACTATACACCATTTACCACATACTTTTAAAGAAGCTTCCAAAATAGATGTAAAATAAAGATCGACAACAACATTTTTCTACTCAACTTAGAGGCAATCATATTATTTKGTAATCTGCAYRGATAATCTTAACGCTTCTTTCTTAATGTGTGCATCTCATCAAAAGWGTTTCTTTCAACATGTTTGAATACAAGAATGTATACACAAGGCTGGTCACTTACCCACTGTAAGCACACAGCTTMTTGACCCCAAATYACACAATAATTTCCAGTGAACAGGACCTCTGGAGATCATCTAGTCCAACCCCATGCTCAGAGCAGCCCCACTACAGTAAAACCAGGTTTCTCATTCAGGTAACTTGGTCCTGCCCAAGCAGAGATCGACAGTACCAAGGGCKTCTGCAGTTGACCTGTACCCTGTTCCGTGCGTGATACTGCCCTCATTACATTTTAACCTGGACACGCCGTTATCTTCAGATGGATATAGCCACTACTGGGGGTTTTTCTGCCATAGCAGCACCAAGGACTGAGATCTGGTCCCATGGTGTTTGTAGGATTTTCAGCTCTGCGTTCTGGACTGGTGTGTTATCAGCTTGCCATAGTTTTTACTGAATTATAAATAAATATGTATTCACTAGCTTCATAAAATTAACTGTAGARAAAGCAGTAAAGCTTACCTGCAAACCTGCTGTTCTTTGTTTTTCTGTTATTGCTTATCATGYTTCCCTCATAAGAGAAGCTTCTCTAGARCACATACRWTTCCATTCAAATGCAATTAATTCTRATCAGGTATGCACTGATTTACGTGCTCCTGGGTGCTGATTAGATAGAAGAGTAATCTGTTTTGAATTAAAAGTTCAGATTACATTACACTATTTCATGCCATTCATCACATTAGGAAATGAAAAAGGTTGCTTTACAGGAAACAATAATTGAATGAAACGTACATTGCTATGAAATGCTTCCAGTCTATCTGGATGGYTAGGACATAGCTATCTGTCTAGATGCTACTAGGACAACCTACCACCTAAACGATTATTCAGTTTATTTTCTTGCCTATATTCCTTTCGCTGAGATAGAAGTCATGGCACTTAATAAGGATAAAGTTAAACTAACTTGGAAAAGAGAAAGACAGTTCCCCAAAACCATTGAAATTAAAGATATAATGCTGTTAGGCTTGACAATATCTTTGATTTCTTCGTTATTATCCTTGAAGACTGCCGCTAGCCACRGGATTTGTTGTGCTACCTACATTAAGCGTAGGGGATGCTGCAGCTCTGTAGCCGAGCGCTGTGCTGACTCCCAGGCATCGGGGACAGGATGGCAACAAACCTCAGCTAAAGACTCAGTCCAGTCCCACAGCGCCAAACAAATCTGGAAACTGCAATTACCCTGCACCACCAGGCACCGTAGGCATTCGCCTCCCAAAGAATAACTCCGCTCAGCTTTCTGGGAATGAAACAAAATAAGGCTTGAATCTCTAATAACCTTCTTAAGCTTTTGTCGTACTTGCCATGATCTAGACTCCCAGGAAAACAAACTCTTTCTGAGCTCATAGCCCTCAGTTACGATCTCAATGATTTAATTAAAAAGGAAAAGTTTCCTTCTACAGCCAGAAGGCAGAAGAAAGTATTGGACAGTTAGCAAGAAGAGGAAAACAGCTCAAGGATATTGTTAAAAACATCTGGGTAAAAGAAAATGCAAATAACTTAACAAGTTGTGCTAAAAGGAGACCAGACCAAATACTGAATTTTAAACTAGGTCTAAACCAGAAGCTATTTTCCTTCAGTTTAACCTGTGTTACAGAAGCTCTTTTCGCCATACTGTTTGAGCTCCAGCTGGAAGCACCACCTCCAAAATACTAACAACATTTTCAACATCCATGTGTGCAAAAGGTGCATTATTCTTAGGAAAAAAGAACACATCCCTCTAGGATCCAAACCCAGGGTTTTGGGCTTACATGTCTAAAACTTCACATACTTATCAGGAGCAAACAGAACCACCTGAAGCTAGTCTGCCTCTCTCAAGGAGGTAAACAAAATTCAACCATTATATTCCAGAGTCTACCTTCTGCTTTTGTCCTACTCGCTATGCAAGGGGGAAAAAAATTGAGTTCACAGCTCTCATGAAGAATGCTAAGACAGTGAAAGAGAGGTGTCCTGAGCCAAACTCAACTACCGAAACACCTCTCTGAGCCTCTCRCACGTTTCTTTGTCAAGCAGGGACCTCTTCTCCTCATACAAATAGAGGAGAAAATAAAGGGCATAACCTCAGCTTTGATTCAGCTGAAGGAAAAATACCCTGGTTTCTCTGGAGCTGAGTGGAGCTGGTTGTCTTTGTGTTGGTCTGAACTCGTAACACCAGTTATGACAGAAGTATTCTTATTACTCTTCCTGGATGCTAGAAAGCATAGAAGAAAATCCGTTTTTTACCCTTTAATACACAACTGACACCAACAACCTAATTTCACCAGTGATTTCACCAAACCGATTTCTAAAATCCTAAAGGGCTGAGATATTTACGGTTTCAGGAGAGAGACCAACCACTGGACAGATGCTCTCTGTCTGTGAACTAGAAGTCCWTTTTTTTTTTTTTTTTTTTTTTTTTTTTAGTAAATAAACCTCTAAAACCCTTGTGTGTACAGGTAGGTTACAACAGTCTAAGTGCAGCAGTTAGTTACTCAGCTTCTTTAAAAATTAGTAAATAAGAAAGTTTATTATTTTTCCATGGATACAGGCTATATGCTTTGTCTCCTCATGTTTCTAAGGCTGAAGTGGGAGAAGATTGCCTTTGCTTAACCCATACATAGAGATAATTAACCCGGGACATTTAGTGATTCTTTGTCATTCAGGATAATTAACTAGGCTGACACAGAAACAGCKTTTCCACAGGTTGTCTTTTCTTGGGTTTCTCACTTACGGGTTTTGTTGCGCATGAGTGTTTTTGTGGGTTTGGGTTCTGTTTTTTTTTTTAAAAGAGATCTTCAGTTTTATCCTGATTTAAAACATAAGAATCTCATCTGATTAGCAGAAATTATCAGAAATTATTGCTAGCAGCTCTGCAACACCCTGAATCAGCTCCTTTCACACCTGAGGGTCACASCTTCCAGGCAGGCTGATTTACATGTACTATCCCTTACAGCCTTTCACCTCTCCCTTGATCATCTCAGTCTCAACCATCTTGATAACCTCTCTTCATTCTTATTAAAGACAGAAAATATGTTAGTCAAATACTTCACCCCCCTGAACTTACATAATTATTCTCCTTTCGTATTTGTAGTGAAAACCTACCAACTCTCTAGGGTTTTCTTCCCAGCCACTTTTTCTACACCTTTCACTTTGCTTCCTCCTATGACACTAGTGCATTGCACTCTGTTTCTACTCAAGTTTACTTGCCTACTTTCTTTCAATATATTTATTTCAGTCTGCTCTGAGACACTGTAGTCAACCCCATGATAAACTCATAATTTCAAAAAAACATTTCCTGATATTTTCAGCCTTCAGAGCCATCCAGTGGCACAAAAGCATGCAAAATGCTACGACCCAGATATAGTCTGTGGGAGCCAAACATGGAGAACTGGAAGAATTGCGTACAACTGCTGCGAAGTCAGGACAAAGTAGAGAATGGGACCATCTCCAGAAGCACTGGAGATACCCCAGTCCTGGGTGGAGTGTGGTTTTTGTCCTCAGTCACAGCTATTGCTACTTGCCCCATATTCTGTACAGCTGCTAGGCACCTATACCACACTTACCTTCACAGGCCAATGCAGGCTTGGGAGCATTTCTGATCAATGTGGTCCTTGCATAAGGTGTTCACCAAAATGTGTTTCTGTTGTAAATCAGGACTTCCCGAGGATCAGTGTCCATGAAGATGYCTGAAAGAGAATATTTTCTGCTAGTGAGAATTCAAATTTTTTAGCGTGTATGAGCATTGCACAGTGGATGAGGACCTGGCCAAAACTGAATGAGGTTTCACAATTACCTTTGGAGGATTAATTCCTCTGGCATCCCTTACCCCTAAACCCTCACACAGCTTCGTCTCCCTAGGAGACTTCCTTCGGTGGGAATACCCATTGGAGAAGGTTGAGGCGGGATGGAGCTGGATGTGTGGCTGACTAGTAATTCTGATGCTTGAAAACTGGTATGTTCCTGAATTCACTTGTTTCTTTTTAACCCCGAATGCTATAAATGCTAGCAACAGAAATCATCTTTATTTTGACTTGTGGGAAGTATCATCCAGAAAGCAGTGGAAGCCCTCTAGCTCCAGAGCAGATTAAAGAAGGACAATGGAAGCAAAGAAAGTTTCCTTCAAAMAGAGCTTTTACAGGGACTTATTTTTGGTGAAACACCGTTCTCCCGAGCACCGTTATACTGACACACAGACTGTATAGCAGGTCTTGCTCACACTGGGTTTACACCTTTATAACTTACAACACTTTTAGTGTATTCATTCCTATTTGCCCCTCAATGGATGCACCAAGAAGCCTCTTGTTTGCTAGTATGAACCCTGCCTTTTACATCCCAAGAAAAATACCCAAAGTTAGATTATTTTTTTAATGTCATTTTTATTCAGTACTTGAAAATGGCAACAAAAACAGAATACTGAAAAATTATACTTTTAAAGAGGATTTTCTGTCACGCAGCTATTTTTGTCCTAGTGTAATATCTAATTTTCTCAGCAGTTGATTAAAATCCATTCTGTTCCACTGGGATACACCCAATGACACTCCCCTGATACAGAGATACACAGAAGAGATAAAAGAAAATAATATATCACTGGCAATGCTCGGAACATTGTTAAAAGCATATATTTTCAGTACCTACTTATCCTTCATGTATACAGATATCTGTGGTGACAAATAGCCTATTATAGTATGTGATTGACTGAAAATAGAGAGCAGAAACTGAAAAAGAGTACTGAATAACCTGATGACCATTTACTGGTCATATTTTACATTATTCCTCTAATTTTATGCACTTTCAGATTACCCACAGGAGAAAGAAAGCAAGGAAAGAAAACYGTAAGACTTTTAATGTGACTCCAGCTAAGAACTGGAGCTAGTTATGGATTCCTCCAGTAATTTGGCCAATAAACGATGGGACYTGGGTTTACCACTGTATGGAGGTGGGTACCTGCAGCATCTCTAGGTACTTCTCCAGCAGCACCAGGAGGCCTTGACACTACAGGGGTCATCAGAAGAGAGGGTGAGGACTACATCAAAACAGGGACCAGAGCCCACACGGGGACGAGATACCTAAACGCAGAAGAAGAAGAGAAAGCAATCACATCTCAAGGTCCTGAGCCCTTTGTGACCCCATACTGTATCTTCCAAAGGGACAGCAAGAGGCACAGGGAAGAAAGAGGCCATAAAACAAGGAAGTGACGAGGTGGTTTATTCCATTTATTTGCCATTGGCTCATCTCACACAGATTATGACACCAGTCATGTCCTAATATATGAAATTTTGTTTGTCACAGGTTTACAAGGTTAAACTCAACTTTATCTTTATTTGTATAGAAGTATTGTGCCTTCTCCTAAACAGTGCAAGATGGACACTTAGCTAGGTGGGTTAGTCAGCATACAACAAACCCATACAGAAAAGCAGATGTGAGACTAGGAAGAAACAAGCTTAGAAATGAAGCCGATTTCAGAAGTCAAGYGCAGAACTAAAAGTGCAGAGACAAAATGACTGCAGTCTTGAAGCAAAACTCCTTTTGACTCCAATACCTTTGTTTCTACGGCTAAAAAAAAAAAAAAACAACAAAAAAACCCCAAATCTTTTCAAGATCCTAAGCATTCGTATATCGCCATCCAAATAGCCAGTATTGACCTTGCTTGTGCATCAACACTGATGAGCTGAACCAGTTGTCAGGACACTGCATGGCCTGACAGCTGCATTAATATGTTGGAGGCTTATCTCTGCTCTTCYGAGCTCAAGGACACTTGTGCACAACACCTTCAATAAAATGAGCGAAAAATCCTTGAGTCCCTTCTTGGATTTCTGTTCACTTCTCATTTGGGTGAATTCTCACCCATCTTAAGTGAAATGCAATCCTCAATGACATCACCGGGCATTTTGACATTGGCTTCAAAGGAATTTAAAGACAGCCTGCAAAGAAACTGAAAGTTTGGCATCCAAAATCCATTCTGTTTGCAAATCGCAAACAAGGCTGGGCTAAGGCTATGGTTTGACCTGGAATCATATCGGGTGTTTACTGGACTACTTTACAGAAAATTTTCAGCAGTTGCTATCCTGAATATGTTATAGCTGTATACACAGAGTTGTAGCAGAGAAAATTGAAAAAATCCCTGTTAGATAGACCTGTACTCCATGCTCCTGGTGAATTAACTAAGGATTCAGTGGCCATACAGATTATCAGGTCTTTTATGGTTTCATTTGACAGTGTAATACAAAAAATGCACAGGCKTTAGGAATAGTACTTTCAGAGCACCTTTGTTCATTAACTCTTTAAGCTCTCAGTAAAACTTAACCAGAGTTACTTTTGACCTAAGTACTTTTCACCTTCCCAKCCATTTTCTTCATCGACTTAAGACAACCATATCAACTTTTCTCCTTAGACAGATGAATCTATAATTACCCAACTGAGATTTCCTTGCAATATTTTTTGTGAGCATCAGCTACCCCCCACTGCCAAAGATGAAATACTGGTCACATACTGCTGATCTAAACCAAAATCACTGTTCCTCCTACCCAGCAGGTAATAATTCTTTTCATCTGCTTCATTCATTTCACCTAATCAATCATCAATTCAAGAAAGCTCCTTGAATTTTTTTTRTCATTTACATGGGCAAGCAATACATATTTAGCTCCGCTAATATTTCTTCGCACATCAAGTCATCAATCTCTCTAGTCCCTTAATCATTTTTGTTGCTCTTCTGTGAATACCTTCTGGCTTTCCCAAGTCCTTCCAGCATTGGAGTGCTCTGCTGAGAATGCAGCATTTCAGCTGCACTCTCACAAGAGTTCAGTAGATAAAAACTCTTTCTTTTTTTACCAGGCATCCAAAATCGTAACTATTTTATTTGCCAGTTAAGGCAACGTTTTGATTCCAAATATTAAATCTGCAGTAGTAGTACATAAAGAGGTTTGAAATCCACTGAATTAGCTTTGCAAGGTTTTTAATGACTATTTTGAATCATTTTGTTCTGAGTTCGTTTCTAAATTTTACTGGGGAGTTCAGGTTTGAAAATAACTGAAAACACCAAAGCTCAACACCGTTGATTTTGCTGCRTTTCACCTCAAAAGGATGACAAAAGTAATTTGATTTCCATGCAAACACCATAAATCAACCCTTGCTTTCCAATTCTTGTTGCATACTTTCACCCAACTCATTAGGCATTGCCTTCTTGAACGTAGACTGAGTTACTACCTCCCAATGATGTCAGAAGCTGGCAGTCTGTTAACWTATTACGTATATAGATTGTGTATGGTGTTCACTGTAAAACAATACAATATTTCCTCTTCTACTACCTTGGTAAGCTTTATTAAACCCTTGATGGACCTGATTTAGGTATGAAGTAAATTACTAACATCARTTAGGCAACAGCCTGCTGTGACTTCAACAAAAAACCCATGGCTACAGTCTTGTCTGATACCCCTTTGTATTGCAGGTCTGCTCAGCGCAAGGGGACTGTCACCTTCTCCAAAGTCGGCTGTGGAAGACTAGTTAAACATCTTTCCCTGAGCTCAGGAAGAAGTATCRTTTTAGGGCATAAACCATCTTACACCTAGAATTTGATTTTCCTGGTGCTAAGCTCCAAAGCCCTTGGCAATGCCTCCTTCCCAGTCAACAGCAAAAACTTCTTTAACTCCTTCCTTGCACCTCTCCTTTCACCAGAATGAATGGTGCAAGAATTCTCCATGGAAATGTTGCAGACTTCAGGCTATGACTAGATCCACAGCCTGAACAAAGGAGTCTTCTCGTGGCATACTGAACACAAGTTGACTTAGGCTTACCTGAAGCTTTGAAGAACATGTTTAGAGGGAAACTCTATAGCTCCCCTCTCTCTTCTTGATGCTTCCGAACCTTTCTTCTTTTCAGGCATGGGGTTTTACATTGAGAGACAAAGTTTGGAGGGGAAAAGTCATCCCTAAATGGGTGGGCAAGGGAGGCCAGGTGCAKGCACGCAGGTTAGCTGCTGTTCAAGCTGAGTAAATATCAGCAACCTATATAAGTCCAACTTCARCTAGCATGAAGTGACGTTCATGAACCAGTACTTTGAACCCTACACTCATTTAAAGCTTTTAAAAGTTACTTGATCCCTTCCACTCAATAAGTTTTCTGATTTATTASAAAAAGGTGAATGGTCCTCCCTCCCATTACCCATTACCTGAACCRTTCAGTCCTCTTTGATGTACCCTTGCATGAATAAGTTTGCTTCCAGACTGCCTGGTCCTTCCTTCTTTAAATTAAAATATTTGTCAAACAAGTGCAATTTTCTACTTATGYAGAAGCCAGCTAATTACTATAGTAGCCTGCCATTCTGTCACACCGCCTTGACAAACAATATAGCAGATTAAAGAGTTGCTAATTGGCTGATACTGTTAGCAGAAATTTCATAGTGCTAATGTACCAAGAAAATATTAAAAAGTTGCTTTGATCAGACTATGGAAAAATTAAACACAATGAGTTTTTGCAAGATGAAGAGTGTTGTCCCACCGAAGAAATCCCATGTACAGGTAACACTTTCAATATGGGATTAAGGAACACTACTACTATATGTATTGTAGAGATGCTCTGCAAATAGAAGAAAGTTTCTAGCAAGTCATTCTTGGATTTGGGCACCATTAATAAAAAATGGTGGGAAAAAAACACAGAAGAGATGATTAAAAGACAAATTATGAACACATTTAAGGATATAGATACAAGAGCTTCTTGTAGGAGTAGCAAGATCCAGTACGAGTAGCAAGGTACTCTAAACTATTCCATCACGAAAGCCTGYGACCAAAAAAATTGCCAATGATCGCCCCAAATCAACTTGAAATACAGCCACTCTCTCCTTCAGCCTCTGAAGATGCGTTAGAGAATATTGCAGATAGGATATAGCRTGCCTTTCAGTTACAATCAATTAAGCAGGAAAAGACAGGATAATAAGGGTAATTAACAACATTTGGGCTAAAATGGGATTATAAAAATTAACAGCATTAATTTTGTTCCTTTCAGTTAATGTACCCTTGGAYGGATTTTAAATGGATGGGTAGCAGTAAGGTCAGCGATCAGTGTTACGTTCCCATACTTGTCAAACCAATGAGAAAGAAATAAACTGTAAGCAACAGGAAACACATTAGTGAATTGCTCTGAAAAATACCAGAACACTCACTTTTTCTCAGGAGAAAAATGAAACAGAAAGACATAAACATTTAAAAACATACAAACAATACTCACAGCATGGTAAATATTGGGATACAAAAGTCTAGATGAGCTTAAATTTTCTTTGTCATTGCCAAGGTCTTGCTAAATCTCCATATATCTTAAAAAAGCCTGTAATAAGAGATGGTAAATAACCACACTTGGGAAGATGTTGTCTCCTACCGTATCTTGATCAGTTCAGCAAATGAGTCAGAGCTGTTCTTTCACTTCAGCTGCTTTCAACTTGGAGTTTTCTGGTTCCTGCAGGGAAAACAAGAAAATAAAACAACCTCCATGCAGTCTCCTTGATAAACATAGCACAGATCCCGAGACRGTGCACACTGCCTCCCAGAAACTGAAAAATCGCGAACTAGTTTTTTAGATATCCTAAAGTGCTCAGGTACGAATCTTCCATCCTCTGCGAGAGTACTTTTAACTACGAAAACATGTCATGGCAAAAAAGGGCAAGTGAGCATGGAATTAGGCAAGTCAGTGCGGTTGTCAARTCTAAAGGGAAATCCACCCAGTACCTGTTATTGCGGGGGATGACACGCGGGAGTGAATTTTTGTCAACAAAAACATCAAAAGTCAAATAAAAGACAGAGGGAAGGACAGAAGTTTCTTTTCTGGCTTTCTGCTGCCAGTTCTCTCCTTCGGGAGCCGACCACGCAGCCCACGTCAAGAGGAAAGGTGGCAGGCGGCTGGAAGCGTGGTAGACCCAGAGCCCCACCTGCTCGGCACAGCGGTACTCACTCGGCATTTTTGGATAGTCAGCAGCAGATAGGACTCTTTGGCAAGGCAAAAGAAGAAGTTAGTGAGGTGTCTGCTATCAAGGCATTGCTCTTTAGCACCTTCAACTTGAGTCCAAGTCAGTGCTGCTTTTTTTCCCCCTCAAAAGCCATGAATCTTCTCCTGAGAGGCTCTGGGAAGAAATTAACGTTTATGTGTTTGGAGGGATCCAAACGTTACCACCTGCTGTTCYACAATTTTTCTGTATTTTCCTGGTTGAATTTAACACGTTAATCATTGACATGCTGTTGTTACTCATTAGAGTAACTGATGTCTAAAATGATGAGCAAAGAAAAGAGTCATATTGAATGAATTTCAGCTACAGGGAAAGCTACTGACTTCTCTTCAGCTACTTCCCAATTTAAAACACTAATTGAAATCAGTCTACTCCTTGCATCAACAAATGAAGGATAATTATGTTGTTCTTTCAACCTTGTGTTCAGAGTTTGCATTGATCTTCATTATATTAATAAGTCAAATTATTCCTTCATTTCATTTCTGTTAGCTTTATAAGTAGGGAATTATACAGGAAAAAATGAAATGGGATGCTGGGCACTGAATAGACCCACTTTTTTTCCCTTGCTTGTTTACCATTAATGGTTATACTTCATCTGTTGCTTAATGACATTAGTGCTTAAACGATCTGGTGTTGGTTCACAGAATTAATATAGACTTAGATGTAGCTTTTTAAGACAAAAATACAGGAATGGCTGTAGAATTTTTTCCAAGTTCACAGAGGATAAACAATTAATTCCTGTGGGCTGTGAGGTGCAGATTTATCTCACCGAAATGTAGGCAGCTATGCTTATCTAGGCCCGTACGTAGTCAATATAGGAGAAGACTCAGTGTTCAATGAATTTGCAGGAAAAGGGTTAGTTAAAAAGGGAGCAAATGACACAAAAAGGCTAGAAAGCAGAGGAAAAAAAGAAATAACCCATAGAAATGCAATGAACATTCATAATTCTCTTGTCGAGTAAAGCATCTGAGAACTACTCAAGCATCACTATTTCTTTGCTAAATCATTCTGCGTACCTGAGCTCACTACATAAACAATCTTTTTTTAAAATAATAGAATATTTCAGGAAGCATTTGCTGCATGTATTTAACTCAGTATCCTCTTGACCATTAATCCGGTCCTGGGATTCACTACTTTTTTAGCCTCCTCCATTTCCCACAAATTGAATTAGACTGTTACAGTCACCCCCAGGGCATATTTGCCAGCTGAGGACCCAGCAACAGCACGTTGGGGTCTGTATCGTCTCCTGGCCAGCCTAGGCTGGCTCAGCTGATGGCTACAGACTTGTCTGTTGGGCTGGAAGGAGATCCCTCTACTGCTGAGCTGCTTCGTAGCTTCACATATCAAAGCCAAAAAGTAGAGTATGTGGTCTTTCTAACATGCCTGTATGAGAATCTTCACAAACTGTGAGTTAAAATAATAAGATTATTTTCCTAGGACTTTATACTTCCTGGGCAGAAGTCCATGATGAAATTACAGCCATGTAACACGTCTCATATGTTGTAACTTTTGACCATGAATTAGAAATAAGATCTGTAACTCCAGCATTAGATATTGTTTTAAAAATGCAATAATTAAAATGTGAAATCACTTTCAGACACTGCAACCCTATGATCATTAAAGACAATCATCATAATAGCTATCAAGGGTTTAACATTTCTGTTAATGACATGTATGACATTTGCTCACACTGGGAGGGTTTGCACACATTTTGGAGGATAGACTCAGACTTCAAAGTGATGCTGGAAAATTGGAAAAACCATTACAAAAAAAAAGTGGATACCTGCAAATTTCTACATACAAGAAGGAAGAACATCATCTGCTGAAATATAGTATAGGAGTGAGTTATTAGGGAAACTAGAGAGAAGAAAATAAACAGAGGAATGATTGGATCACAAGCTGAACTTCAATCGCAGATGTCTGGCTGCTGCAGGAAAGGTAGGAGTGACTACAGGAGTGAGAGTGGACGTGTCTGTCCTTCTCAGTGCTGGTGAGACCTCATCCAGAGTACCGTAACTGATAACCTGGTCCTGCAGGTCAAGGTGGCCATGGATCAGCTGGAGAGACATCAGAGGAGAGCAGCAAGAGAGACCAGAGAGCTGAAAAATATGACCTGTGAAGAAGGGTGGGAGAAACATGAGCCACTGGAGCAGTGTGAGTGCAGGAGAAATGAAACCCCTCTTTACCTAAGCAGCAGGTATCTCAGGAGCTTCCATGGTAGAGTGGGTGCTTCCAGAGTACTCAAAAGGCACTTTCTGGACTAGCTGCCAGCTGTTCGGAAACAGTTTTGGGCTTGATGCCCATGGTACCTAAGTCAATCCTTTAATCTGCTCAGATGATCTAGAGGAAGAAGCGTTCAAATTTGGTACATCCTCATGCAGTTATTTTGGATGCTGCATGTGAGAGAAATTTTTGAGGAAATTGGTTATTTGATTTTACTAGTAATGGAATTTTGATGCAAAAAAGTATCTGTATAAAATCCTAGTTCTTTTAAGCAAATGAAAAAAGTTACCTGCAAGCCTACAATATTTCAGAAGCATAAGTTCTAACAAAAGAGCAATTAGTCCAACAGTATACGAGTCCTACATGGGGAAAAAAAATAATCTTGCTTTATACATGATTTCATTTCTACTGTGTTTAATTCTAGTTCTTATGATGGCTAAATAATGAGAAAAAAGAGTGGAAAAAAAAATTATGGAGAACAAAAAGGTTTTCTTAAGTATGCTATCCACGTATAATAAAATGTAATATGCAGACTGCGGTAAATTTAACCCCTTATTAATATGAAGGAGAAAAATGAGAACAATCTTAGAGTGCTGTTAATGGGCATTCATTTAGCACAGATTGCAATTACAATCTATGCAGCAGTTCCAAGCTGTTCTGCTGAGCTATGAACAGAGTTTATATCGCAATTCACAATTTGAAGAGTATAGAACAAGAATGAAAATTATGCTGCTGCTTGTTAAATGACTAACAATACAATTTCAAGACGTATTAAACATTAAATAACTAATCTTGCAAAATGCTAAATTCTTCAAGTCCCATTTGAAATCTTAAGGGCTTAGCAAACCACACCATGAATGTCTCTGATCAGGCAAAGCTCTGACCGATTGCTGAGACCAAGTCAAACTTCTCTGCCATTAGTGGTTTATCAATGTCATTTTTTTTCCCAGTCAATTAGCATATAATAATGAAGGTTATTTTTTTCAGTCAGTCACACCAAGTATTTCTCAAAAGCTTTACTAGGATTTAATCACGCCTTTTACAAATCACCTTTGTTGTCAGAAGCAGCAAATGATAAATCCTCATTTTTCTGAATGCCACATCAGACAGGGTCAGCCACATCACCTTGAGTGATGGACATAGCCAAACCTATTGCTTTTTAAACTGTTTCCCTATTTACTGTTTAAAGACACTTTCAAACTTTCAGTTAATCAACGCGAACACAGACCTTTCTGTTTGGTTTCACACATAATTTGTAGAAATTGCTGAGAGTGTGGGTCGAGCCACCAGCTCCGCAGTCACGGCCCACTAGGATAATTGGCTTTATGTTGAATAACTGTCTCAGAGAGGGCTGCCTTTTCATCCCTACCTGAAAAACCATGAAGAAAGAGCAAACTTTGCATCAAAAAAAGTTTACTCTCACAAAATTCAAAGGAAAAAGGAGGGTGCTGCATCACAGCTTGGCTTCCACCAGCGTGCTTGACCTTGCAGGTTACAAAATAAAAAATCCGTGTAACTGTGTTGGTAAGTAAACTGATTCAGGCTGACACAGTGGTGATGGAAGAAGTGATATACATAGAACATCGAGCTGTCATTTCTGTAAAATGATTTTTTTTTAAACTAGCAGTACTTTAGAAAGTGCCTTAAAAACACTGCAATCTTTCAGACAATTTTCTTATGTTATAAGATCAAAAAAGAAAAGGGATGAAGGCTGTATTCAAGTGCTAAAGGACAAAAAAAGGGCATTTTGAAAATCTTTAGTACTGTAATAACAAATGCAACAGTTGCTATTCATTCAAGATTGGAAACAAAGAAATATGAAATTTATTATAAGCTTCATGAATGTTTACTAAATTTAAACATCCCCATTTAACTTTCAGCACTTGCAGCTTCAGTTCAGTTACATTCAAGCTCCATTCGTTTTAAACAACCTTTAAATCAAAATATGATATAAAAACCTCGTTAAGTGCTGGCAATATTTGAGCCTTGCAAGCAAGCAAGCATTCTGCTTCAAATATAACCATTTATTACATCCATGAGAAACTCTGCAAAGTACAGTTTTCTCATGCAAATAATGTTGTAGTYGCTACCAACCTATCATTAACCTCTGTGGAGCAAAGACACTTCTGAATACTTCAGGCAACCACATGCCACATCGCCTAGGTAAGGGATTAGGYGCCTATTTAGCTTTAAAAATCTGACATGTATTCTCCTAATCCACATCTGTTTTATGGGACTATAGTAGCTAGCTCACAGGTAAATCTCAATACCTATTTGCAAARGTTTCATTAGACTCCTATGAAAAGTTAGAAAGAAGAGCAAAGCACTGCTATTATTTCCACTCCAGTACAGAATTTATTTCTTTACTAGCGATTGAAATTATCAATTATACTAACACTTACAGTTAATTATTGTTAATATAACTGGGATTTATTATCTGTGGGTAGGACTTCAGCACTACTTTTAAAATTTATGCTTATGGCTGTCCGCCATGCTTTGAAAATCATTATCATTTTATAATTAACATGCAGGGTATTAAAMAAATTTAATCTTTTAACGCTGTTTTATGAAAGAGCAAGAGGAAAGATTTTTCCCACAAAATAGYAATCAGAATTCTTTAAATCCAAAGCCCAAGCAATCACACAGTTCRTTTTAACTAAAACAAATCAGTAAGAATCAAGCGGGAGCTCTAGACGGAAGGGAGGGAAGGCAAAGGAGAGCACCTGGGGCCGGATGGATGGTTCAGACAGAGCTGGGGTATAGAGGGTGCAGCCGTATAGCACATACGTCGCTCCCTGTGTGAGAACTGGGATTCAGCCATAGCAATGGAGACAAAAGTGTGGCGACAATAACTTTTCTTGAACTTTTTATGTGATGGGGAAGGGAGCAATGAAGTTTTATAAGGAAGCTAAAAGTTGCGCTCCCGCGAGGTTAACAGAAATTAGCTGCTGGTGGGTATTCCCTACATGAAAACAAAAAAAGTCACGGTAGCAAAATGAATCCTCGGTGTTGGAAGAGAAAACAAAGCAGTTAAAGCATTGTTAAATATAACCTTCAAGACTAGGGGAAACTATTATTTTAATTGACTGAATGACATTTATGAGGCGTCACAGGCAAAACCAAGAAAAACAGAGAGATGCTTAATTTTTCTCTTTTCTCCCCCATTACTGACACCAGCCCAAAGGCTGGGAAACTCTCGGAGCAATGTAAAGCAGCAGAGGAGCTTGTGTACAAGACAATCGGGAAACAGATTTGGAGCTGATTATCAGCAGGAGCAATTTTTCTCCTGCAAGCTGTAACAATTCAGACCTAGAGTTTTGGTTTTCAGCAAAGTACTAGCTCACAGAATATAAAATAGTTGTTACATAAACCATAACAGCAACGAAAGCAGCCACAGCATTACAGMGCAAAAACATAGCAACGGCATGTATTTTATGGAGGTGACGACTACCTTGCCCCCTGATGTTACATGCCATTTAGATATTCCTCCCAGAGTACATGCTGCTATAAAACTCTTACTGCATTGTATTTCTTCCTTCGCAGGGTAATATCCACTACTATAGTTTTACATTTGTATATAAGGGGTAAGAACTTAGCCAGAGGAAAACAAGATGGAGCTGGTCCAAACATTACATTGTCCTTTTGAAAGGCAGAATACAGCAGTAGGCAAGTCACTGTCTGCTGCTTCTCTCACCCCCCACTGAATGATAATGATAGTAAAGGACCTTCAATAGGAGACAGTCTCAAAAAAGCATGTAAAGGACCCCAGGAGAACAGGTCCAGCTACAGAGGACAAGAAATTTCATAGAATTTGACTCGATAAAATAAATCTTTACATATATCTATCTTAGAGCCACTTGCAGACATCATGGGTAAAATTTTGTGTAGCTGCTATGTGAACCATAAATAGTTATATCAAAAACAACTCAACCTGAAAGAGGTTTTTCCAGCTTTGGTATATAAACGAGCCTTCGTAGACTGTAAGCACTGTAGGAGATAGTCTGCACAACCTTGTCTTCTGTTTTAAGTCTGCAGTAGTCAAGGTATACATTCACCTTTCAAAGAAAGAGAAAGCCATGTGTTGATATGAGTCTCCCGTTAAAATATCTTCTCTCACTACTAATTAGACACCAGCAGTGAAAAGTTCATAATCATCATGACTATGACAAACATGTATTATCATTTATTCTCAAATCAGTTCAGTCTGGAAAACATTCCATGAGAGTGCCCATGGTAAATAGTTATGCTGGGAAAAGAGTGAAAGAATACACTAGAATACATTAATTCACTTTGTACTACAGTTGTTGTAAAGTAACCAATATCTGTGTTAAATTCACTTTATTTTACCTTGTGGAGCAAGTACTGCTTTAAGCATTGCAAATTAAAAATGAATCTCTAAGAACAAGCCAAGCTCCTTTCATTGGATTTGTAAAACAGCTGTCGGTGGAGATGYGTTGAGCTCAGGAGAATGAGCCCCACAGTCCTTAACAACAGGTATTAAAATTCCCAAAGAAATTAAGAGCAGTGTCCTCCAGTACGTCTAGGGGAATATCCAGAAGGATAAATGGAAACACAATAAGGAGAATGACAAAATTGGAGCAACAGGTGCTCAGACTTGGATTCCTTGGCAGGTAAGAGTTACCCAGAATTTCTCAGGAATATATTAATCCTGCTTGGAGAAAAATGCTGCACGCTTRGACGAGTCCTGGCTGTAGGGTTAACAACTGCCCCACTCACCAGGCTAATGTGGCTCCAGGAACCTGAAAACTGAATTTTCTCTTTCAGATACCAGAGTCATTTAACCCAGTTGCTCAATAAAAAGAGAAKGTTTTCATTTACAAAAATTGATTATCCCAATGATCCAGAAAACAGGCAAAGGAGGAAAAGTATGCTCTGCGACCCCCCTCTTGAGGAGAGAAATACAACAAACGGTGTGTTGATTTTATTCTTTAAGCGGATTTCTCCTTAACTGAATGTTGCTTACCAAGGTGGATTTATCAGATCTGCACAAACGGCCTGAGCTGCTGAGGAGCAGGACGACGTTCCTGCCTGCTCAACGTCACAAGGCTGCACAGACACTGGCAGACAGCGTTGGGAAAATTGTGTCTGTTCGGGGAACAAAATTCCGGTCTTTTAAATTGTTGGCTGCACTTTAGTAACATCAAAGTATTCATAAAGCCACAAATTCTTTTCCATGAAAGAAGCAACACGGTCTTCTCTTTCTTGCTGTCTTCTGAAGAGACAGTAAATGCTAACAYGTCTTTGAAATGCTTTCGGGGCTGGAGCCAGAGGTCTGTATTTAGCAGAGTGTTTTGCTATGAACATGTTGCACCAATACCAGATTTTAGCTTACTTGCAGGTACGTGCGGACCCAAATCTGTTGCTTTGTGGTCCGAGTCCTCCATGTCTGGAAACCTTGACACCACAGGCACCAAAGTGACACTGCTGCTCCCATACAGGACATTTCAGAAAAATAACCCACGGGAGACGTGCAGTTGTGGCTGCTCTTCAGACTTCTAGGGCAAAAGGGCACCTGGAGATCGCAGCAGCGTCAAAATGAGAAAGAAGTCACCTCCAAAGTATTTTTAGCAACGGATAGCCCATGCTTGTGRTTATATGGGGCTTGGAGCAAGCACCAAGCCTTCAGGAATGGCCACCACCCGCTGAAATGAAACCACGAGATCATTTTGCATGCAGCTGGTCTGCAGGCAGCGGGTTGCAGGGGTCTCCTCCCCGAGGAAGGGCTTTCTTTGGACTGGTAGTCCAACAGGTAGGACAACATATTATGGASCACAAGCGACGACTTATTTTATATTCTTTACTAGGAACCACTGTGATAGTTGAGAGTGCGTCCATACATTTTATATATGCTAATAAGACCCTAATATTCATAGTATAATAATAATTCAAAAATTATAGGAATGCTCTGACATAGAGGGTGAGAGAATTCAAGCACTCCAATGTAAGGAAGGATTAAATGGATCCATCCAGTGCTCTGTTCCCGAGGAATGCCAGCATGACGGACATAGGTTTAGAGCCCTTGTTCTGAAACCTATCTCCACACAGGTATCTAAGAATTACCACATATTCAAAAATGCAATTTTAAAGCCAAATTAGAAATGGTTTTGACCAGGAGGACGACAACAGCGGTACTTCAAATGCAGATTCTTTAAAAAAGTCTGGTTTTGTTTCTTGTTCTGCTATCTAATTATTTTTATTAAATGGCAGTTTCTGTCGGTTGTATATTTACAAGCTAGCTGGAAAATTTTATTCAAATTTTATCAGAAAGAAATCAGCCAGTGAATAGCCTGGAAAAGTCATTTTAATAGAAGATGAAAGCAATTAAAAACCATCCTTTGGCATTAATATGTTTATGCCAATTTACTTGTAGCTAATATTAGTCACTCCAGTCACATCATATAGTAATGTAGGAAGCACAAAGAGGAGCAAAGGTAGTATATATATTCTCACTTTTCTTTTTTTTTAAGTTTTTTCAACCCATTTTGCCTCTTCCCTGTTTCTCCTACCAATGATTTTTGTATTTCTTAATTTAAGATATTTAAAAATGTTATTAGTCCATAATGAAAAAAAAAAACCACTAATGGCAAACCAAATAGATTTCAAGACATGTGAAAAAAGTCCCTAAAATGTCCAGGGGGGCTGTYTGGTCAGTGTTTCTGTTCCTCTCTATCACAAGCTAGCAAGGAACAAAACCCTGTCATTGCGATTTTTCACACATTTTATGTGTGTGTGTACTTTGCAGCTAAAGTCTCATCCACTGGCCCAGAGCAATCCTGGGAGTTACTGATACAGAGCAAGTAGCAATACACAGAATAGAAAACAAACTCATGGAAAACAGCAACCTACTCCCCCGGACGGGCGTCCCACAGCTTTTGCTTGCTCTACAAAACTCCCCGAAGGTGTGCGGGAGCCGGGCGCTTCCTCCCACCGCGGCTGCGAAAGATGCTCCGCTGCACCCGCTCCCTGCCAGCRCTCACCTGGAGCATCGCRCCKCTCCCTTCTCCCTCTCCTCCCAKAAAAAAAAGCCAAAGCTATYGTGAAAATGTGTAAAAACTACTTGAAGCATTGACAAGTTTATTCCAAACGAACTCAGGTGAACTCCCCCACTTTGCTCTGCTGTGTGTTACGCTAAAAGCTCAAGCAGAAGCCGCTGTGCATTTGAGGTTTATAGTCTGCTGCTAAAGAAAAGAAAAAAAATGGAAAAGAAAGACCTTGATACTTCTTAGCAGGCACAGATTGGACAGGGAGAAGCGGCAGGGAGCCAACAGGTCRCGTCTCCCTGCAGAAACCCAGCAAATGCTCCCTGAGGAAAGCCAGCGTGCCGCATCTGGATTCTCCCTACCTGCGGTTTTGGGTTTCTGCAGATTAGAGCTGGTACGGAAACAGTTTGAGCACATAAACGTGCAGCTGAAAAATAGAGCCACTGAGCACAGAAACTGAATCCATCAGGGCTTTTTGTTAATTTTGGRGGCAGGGAAGGATGGAGAGAAGGGGAGAGAGGTGAACATAGGCATTTGGTTCTTGCTTTTCAGCACGGGTTGGAAGAAGGTGCCTCCCATCAGAGAGTGTCCTCTCAGCTGGGGCCTGGGAAATGTTTAGTAATCTCTAATGGTTAGTACAGGTTTACCTGAGGAGTAAACTAAAATAATATCAATAAGGAATGACAAGGTAAAGCGACAAGCTCACCATGGGAACCAGGGGCTTTTAGTGAACTAGAAAGTGTATATATTGCACTAGAGTATACTCTGTGTGACGTCTAAATTATTTTTAGACAACAAATAATCAAGTGTTCTTAAGTGAAAAGCAGCTAAATGTTTAAGARCCAGATTCCTAGCCCACACAGTGTTGACTCAGCTCCTCTGAGCAGGACCTGCCTTTCGGGGAAGGCCGACTCCAGGCTCGTGCTCACCGCCTCTGAAAAACTCAGCCTAATGAGTCACATTTTWATATCTTCAGGCTACAGCATATTTTTAAAAAGTCAGAAACCATCTTTAAAACTGCTTGCCTGGAATTTCAAAGAGCACTTTAGAACAATCTCCTAAATGAGAGTTTCAAAATTTGCCAAGGATTATTCTGAATTAATTCAGCAGAAGTTGTGCTTCCCATCTCTTTCCCTGGGAGTACATTGCACCAATACCCCTGCTTAGAAACCCTTTTCCTCTCTTCCAGAGCACAGGATCAAGTTTGAAGTAAATCATTTACATAAATCCATAATGCATCCACCAAACCCCTAGTTCTCAAGGGTATTATAATGCTAACAGAAATGACAAAGCAGTAGTTTTATCTTCCTAGACCCAACACCTCTATACTTGACATCCATAGCCCTGAACGATAGATACAGCTGCAGGCTTTCCATTGTAGTATTTTCATAATCCTYGCTTCTGGGCATTATGGTCTAAAGCTGTCTGCTAAGAACTGTAAAAACGTTTTACTAAAGCAAGTCTTAAAATGTTGAAGATGGCCCTATTTTACGAATGGATGCTTAAACTGATATTTAGTGAGCCACAGACAGCACTTACAGAACAGCTCATGGTTGCATTTTTAAGCACTCTAGGGTCAAAACCGTTGGGTAGAACAACCCAGATTTCACCCTATAAACCAGAGATTGCAGGAATAACACACAGCACATGCCAGTCCTGCTGGGTCTACCACCCTACTCCAACAAAGTCAGTGACAGATAAACAACTGTTGAGTCTTGAGACCAGGACCTGTACATGCAATCTCTTTTTCTAGATGAAAAAGTACTACAACCTTTTTTTTTTTTTTTTTGTCCTCTCTGCCATAGAACAGAACTCACAGGGGCAACGTTTGAGCCTGACCCACCAGCAGGTGAGTGTGCAGAGGAACAGCCCTCTACACTTTCTTGTGTCCTGACCCTCTTTGGCCAACAAAACTATAGTTCCTCCAGCACTCCACTCCRTACCATTTTTCTAGGAGAAAGGATGGTTGGGGCAATTTCTTCTTCTTCATAATCTGAGACTCTTTATARCACAGAAAAGTCAAAATAAAGCCAGTGGGCTTTCTCCTAGGAAGGAATGTGATGGGGTCTGGAACCCTATCATTTCTAAACCTTCTCTAAAGGTTTCTTCCAGGCAGAAGAGAGGAGATAATAACTAATAAGTAGAGAGGTCAATTCCTTACTCATACAGATCCAATAGCATAACACAGAGATGTAGGAATAGCACCAAGAACTATAAATATGCTGCCACAAAGTCCCTGCTAGTAGAGAAGTAATAATTTTTCATAACATTTTGAGTCTCCTCTTGATGCCATGACCCTTTAGATACAGACAAAAGTTTGGATTTTAATTCTGGAAGTACAGGGATCTATAGCACAACTATCTTACCTTCAAAATGCTATATGAAGAAGCTAGGAATTGAAGTCCAAAAAAAAGGCATGCACGGGTCTGGTGTACCAAAAGAAGCTTTGAAAATGGAATTAAAGAATGGACTGACACCTGCAACATACTCTGTGTGCATCTAAAACACATTGCATTTTTTTTGTTTTCTAAATTTTGTTTCTGTTCCAGAGTAGGAGGATATGAAGAATACCCAGGCAGTCTAATTCAAGCTACTGAGCACCCAGAACTGCTACTAAATACCTTCCAGATACGTCCACCTCTCTCCATCAACTGTAAGAGAAGCTCCATTTTCTGACAGTTACAGGAACCTTTTTTTCCCCTTCTTTTAAGAGCTGTTATTGTAAATGACCTTACACGACACCGTACGTCCTTTGAAACTTTTAGCAATAATTGATCAATTTTCCAGCGCTTGGAGGGTGGGGGGTTAATGTTTTCTGCATTACTGGATCTGGGCACACAATACATCTGAAAGCAGTTAATCCAATTGCCTTTCACCCAAGGGTTAGATATTCCCGAAACAACGTTTTAGAAAATGTAGTCTAAATGAGCAGTGACCTGCATACACAACAGCCATCCTCACCCGAGCATCTGTATAGATCACATTTCCCTTTACGGTAAGCCACGTAGGATACAAGTGTCTTGTTGTRGGACTGGAACAAGAACAGAATCTCAGGCTTTTTGGGATAGCTACCCCAAATGCTGTTAAAGGAGCTGATCTCTCCAAACTAAGATATTTTAAACACCAAGGAGTCCAGCACAACAGTTTCCTCMATTGCTTGCACCATAGCCTGCGGCCATTTCCACCACTGGGGAACTGCTCAGGAGATGGAGGAGCAGGACAACGTTCTGCACACCAGGAGTGTACCACCTTTGATGGCTGAAACGTCAAGTCTAATTCGCCACTGGCAACTTGTATAAACTATGTAATCTCATACCAAAAAAATAACATCGCTGCAGAACAGAACAAAATAAAACTATAGTTTGACCCAATTTCAGATTCCCTTGATGAATTTTAGAGGATAAAAACAAAAGTTGATTTTTACAAAGTAAAAAATAATGCCTAATGTTAACACTATGCATTTCAATTAAAATGGAATTAAATGGAAGACTTGGAACTATGCAAAAMAACTCAGCTCTTGTTAGTATAATGTCGAAACATTGTCCCTCTAAGTGCTCTTAAATGAATAAAGCCGGTAATGCTGCCGATGAATCACCTACYGAAACATCTCAGCTACAGAAGGAATGTAAAAGCAGTCAAATTCTGAAATCTTAATCATGTACTGGCTTTATATTTATTAAAGTTAGTTGTGGGAAACAGAGGTAACATTTCATCAAATAAAACCACTTWAGGACCTTTTGCTGCCTCTGTTAGACTTTTCCCTGCATGGTCTGTGCTGTGCCCAGCAGAAGGCAGAGTCCTGTCAACCAGGTACCRGAGCTGCCGAAAAGTGGGGGACAAGGGAGGGARGGAAGGAGGGAGRGAGAAAGGAGGGAAATGGCATCGTAGAAAGTTTCATTTAGGTGAATGTTGCTTTTTTTATAAAAGGCCCAACTAAAGTAGTACCCAGTTATTTAGGCACAGGTGACAAAACTACGAGGTRCCCTTCAGAGGTTTGCAAACCCATCTCATTTCCAAAAAATATTCATAGAAAATGCAACTCAAGAAGTTTCCAACCAGAGCTGACCTGCGTAAAAAACCTGAGCAGCTGAACACCAGGGACTTCCCGAAAATCCCTGAAGTGTCCTTCTGGTTCAGAAAACCTCACCAGCTTACAGCCATGTCCTGGTAAGTAAGGATGCACCTCCCAGCTCAGACCGTACTATCCTGTAGACTAATAAACATAACTCTATTATTTTCTCAATACATGTTGAAAAATATCCAGGACACGACAAAAAGAGCACCTACATGTTTCCTTCAAACTGTACTTGGCGATCCTACTCAAAGTTTTATAAAACGCGCATATATAGGCGCACGCACGCGCTTTTTGTGCACGGATATCTTCATCGCCGTTACCAGCAGGTCTTCTGCTTTCCCCCACCTGTACGGAGAACGTTGCTGCTTGCGTATAGATACAGATTTACAGGTAAATGGGAACACCAAGCAAGGAGTTGCCAATGGAAAACTAGAATATGATAGCTACTTAGAGAGATTAACTTTCTTATTATTGTGTCACTGCACACTGTAATTCAAACAGCTGGTAGCCTCATTTCTGTAACTACGGAAAATTAAACTGGGAGAGAAAGCTCCTTTTTGTGCTGTTGTTTTCATGGCTACGAGACTTGGTTATGTGCCTTTTGTGCCTGTGGTGCTGTACAGGACGCTCAGCATTTAAAGGGCAAGGACAGTTGTTTTCCTTATAAAATTTGCTTTTCTTTAATTTGCTAGAAAAGTAGTCCTGTAAAAGTCTTCAGATAATCTAAACTAACTTGCAACAGTAGTGTTAACACCTCACCTTTCCCTTACACAACAAAGGCAGGCAATAAATGCAGCAAAAATAAATTTTCTCTGTTTTAGTAGGTTTTTCACTCTAGGCTGCTGATTTTTACAACAACAGATTTATATTTTATGAAAACATATGTRAAACACTGCTGTATATGTTATGAAAAGCAAGAGTAACTCATTTTGCTGACAGCGGAGACCCAATCTGTTCCACTCCYCACACTCCTCTGGAATTTTGTGCAGCATTCATTTCAGCTTTAGTAATATTATTGCTGGGTTAAAGTTGTTTTCATATGAACATTTGGAGCAAAACTGTCTTGGAGCATAAAGAAAATGAAAACTTTTTTTTCCTCCATTATAAAATCATCTTTAAGCTCCTTTGAACTCTACTGCTAAAGCAGCTACCGTGGGTTAAATTAGCCCATCTTTACTGAGGGACAGGCAGCAACCTTTTTCAGAGAAAACTATTTCCATGTGGGTACCTCAGGGGTGTTTAAAAATCCATGCAGAGTATCTTTTACTCATGTTCAAATTAACTATACGAATTGGAGAAACTCAGCAGGTATCATTAGGTTTGGAATTAGTTACTTTCTCTTCAAAGCATGAGTAATTTGTGTGCCTTCCTATTCCATATGGGATCTATGAGCCTTTTATTGAAGTAACAGCTAGAGAAAGGTAATTACTGGAGAAAAACATAGGAGAACTCAAACAGATAATAGGTTATGTAAAAATCTTAGGCTTATCATTTCTGAGGAAGATTTTTCCCATCAACCTCAGCAAAATGCTAAGGGTTTGCTTTAACTGGTAGGCTAGGTTGAAACTCTTACTCGTGGGACAGGGACCAAGATGTGGCTCAAGCGAACAGAAATACAAGAGAAAAAAAACCCTGAAACCTAGAAAACATGCCCAGCAAAGGAAGATTGAGAAAACTGGGGATGTCTGATTTGCAGGTGCCTAAGGGGAGGGATGATAGCGTTCTGCCAGTGTATTAAGGGTTACTAAAATGGTCAGGAATAAACTCTTCCTCCACGGTCCCTGGGGAGAAAACTACAAGCGATGAGCTGAAATTACAGCCAGAGGGAATTAGGTTAGACACTAAGAAAAATTTGCTGATGGTACTAGGCACAGGAACAGATTGTCCATGGAGGCTATGGACTTTGCATCAGCAGAAAACCTTATAACACGTRACACAAACATCTGCTGAGAACAGTATTGATGCAATGATGTTGATGTAGCAGGATGAATTGATTGACTTTCCACACCTATTTTCTACATGTAAATCAAGACTACTCTATTCACCAAACCGAGTTCTCATTTCCAACAAGACCACTATAACCTCTGTACTCCCTTTTTGGCAATTTGACGATGGCCTCGCATATGAACAAGTATCTCCCCAAGTACAAATGACGCTTCTCCCCTTGAGGAGAGCTTGCCCAGGAAGGCGACCAGCCAGCAGCACCCGGTGGCTTCCTTGTCTTACTGCAAAAGTGGGTTCCCATCCGGCAGTGAGATTCTTACCTGTAGTCCCAATGTTATCTGCGCCAGCCCCATCCTAGAGCATTTCTAAGCTCTGTACAGAAGTTTTCCTCTTGTCGACAGTGTGRTGATTTGGATTAAAACCTGTCAGAGTACAAAATACCTTAGGCTGTAGAAAATACAAACTAATTTATTTGTACCCATTTGACTCAGTTCTGTACCTCTATATTTGCACCAACGCRAGAGATTAACACGAATATTAAACCTGCAAAATAATGACCTGATACTGTAACCAACTCAATGAAAATACCTAGGACTGTYAATTCCCTTACAACGAATGACTGAAGACTATTTACTATTGCAAAAGAGAAATCTGGAGTTTGTATTTCTGGTTCAGCCCTGATCACTAGTGTAAGTTAAACAAGTTCTTGGGCCCTCTGTGCACATCAGTTCTCATTTCTCTCATATTATCAGTATTAGAAGTTTTCTGGAGCAGGGACAATCTCTTAATATGATCTGTCCAATACCCAGCCCAATGGATATTTCAGATACATAGTTCAGTATTATTTAATGTTAACGATTGTCTTCAGTTGAGAGAAAACCCTGCTCGACACACCTACCAAGCAGCCACATTTTGTTCGGTCCTAAAAATGTATATTCTTCTCAGTTTTACTGAAATACATTCAGAAGAGAAAAGCCTGCCAGACAAGGTGCATAAAACGTTGTTCAGTGCAGTAAGGTAAACACAGCAGTTGGTTCTTTACTGTTCTTTGGTGGTACATAGGTCTTTGGAGTTAGAGATGTGAAAAGCTGAGTAAGCAGAACAAAAAAAAAAGTTAGTGAAAYGCAGAAGGAAATGTGGTCAACAACTCACTAAAGCAGTATTATTCACCTGTGCTTTGACTATTTAGTTCAGTTAAATTCATGATCCATAAAATAGAGAGCAATAAAATCAATTTTTTTGTTGTTGCTGTGTTGAATTAAAGTATTACTAATCATGCTTGAGAAAACATTGCTCTTACTTAGACACTGTTGTAGTTTTTTTAATCAGGAAGCTGAGCAATTGCAGGTATTATTTCCCCTTGACAAGTTTCAACCCAAACCTTTTTTAATGCCCTAGTACCTTAAAGACTCCCATAAGCACAAAATACCGAGCTCTAGCATAAAGRCACAGGACCCAAACTATTACACATTCAAAAACTACACGAGGCTTTAGTCTAAGTCCTTTGGSTTTGGCCAACCTACCAACTAGAGCTGCACGGAGGGGGAGGCAGCACGGCAGTACAGCAAACGTGTCTCTGTCGCCTTACAGACACTCGTGCTTTTGTTGCACTGTTTGTAAGTGACATTTCTTTCGAAAACGGCCCTGTCACAAGTGAAAGAAATCTACTCTCATCATCATTAACAGCAAAAAAATCCAAACCCCTGTAATCCTCATGGCTTCAATGCTCATTTGGAAAGCACCGATCACTCCGAAATCTGGCTGCTGTGCCCTATTCAAATGCAAGTCTAATAAAAGTGCAGTTGCTCCCAGTAAGTATCTTTTATACCTATAATTTTAGGCTCCTGGCTTTAAATATAAAAAGCTAGATGTCCTGTTGTTACATTAATATATTGCCCTCATTTCTGCATTAACTCRAGTGATTCTCTTAGCTGACTTCACCCTTTCGGTGATAACACCCCCATGGTGTCTAAATGGAAGGTAACTGCTTATACATGAGTTAAGGGGGACTGATGAATTGCAAATAAGGATGACTTATGCAGCAACAGCGCAGAGAGCCAGTACCTGTAAGTGGTTTTGAACTACAGGTGTCTGACAAGYGTTCTTTTGCATTTCCCCCTATAGCTTCAAAGTCAAAATTCATCCATTCTGTCCTTTAATAAAATTTAAATGACTGCCCCATGCCTAGCGGTTTGATAAGTGAGACTGTTCTCRTTTTCAGGCTAGAAAGGGTTTCCAAAGTAAACATCCAGAAAAAATAAAAATGAGTCCTCACCCAGCCCTTCAGGCAGAAGAGAACTTTCCTACAACTGCRGTTTCGCCATGTACAAGAGCCGTTGGCTGCTGACGAGGTTTGCTCTCACCGCTCATCCCCRCTGGAGCTGTTTGCTCTGGATGTGTTTGTTATTGATGCAGCTTGCCATCAGCCCCCACTTCTATCCTGGGATTCGCACCAGCCTCGCACAGGATACTTCTTGCTCCTAGCACCATCAACTGTCAGATAAATGCACTTTTCTCGTTAATAGGGTATCAGGCTGGYATTAAGGTTTTTGAAGACTGAAGAAACCTGCTGTGTTAGAGGGAACTTTGTAACCCACCTCCTATCAGGTGGTGGCTGCAGCATTGCAACGTTGAGGACCGAGGAGGTGCAAYGCTATGCGAGGTGGCTTTTACACAAGTACAGACAGCGTTATCCTCACCAAAAAAAACCCAACCCTGCATGATGTTGGTGATGCTGCTGCTTTATCTCTTGTTTCTAACAAAACCCYGCATTCTTTAGAAAATCCCTTTCCAGCTGTGTTCCAGGTAGCTGTGTGCAACTCATGCAGCTCTGATACTCTAAGCAATAGGTATGGCTGTAAATGGCTACTTCTCATCACAATTTTAGTGCCATTTTTACAGAAATAGTAATGTAATTTAAGTTTTGAGGACACTTGTTCAAGAMGACAACAGTTTCAGAGTCCTACTACTGTCAAAATAGATTAATAATATTGTCCCTTAAATTTCAGCTGCATTTAGAAAATTGAAGGATTCCATCGATGCAAAAAACTTTGCATACACCAAATTACAAACTTTAGTAGACCAGATGGTTCCATAAATATTATACTAGTCAAATGCTAGAAACAGTCTATTAGTTTTAAGACCTACTTAGACCTTTACAGAAAACTACAGTCATAGAGCTGTACAGGCAAAAATATCATTAAAATGAATAGCCTCTGAAAGAATAAGAAGTTACTCAGTAATTACTTCAGAATCCCAATGAGAACGAATGACCTATAAGTGTCATCTGCTGACTGATACAAGCAATTGAGTCAATGTCAAATAAGCAAAAGTGACTTATARTTTAGCTCTAGCATTCCTCGTATATCATAGCAATAAGTAAAACACAAACATAAGGCTATCGTATCTCAAGAGCAAAAGAAATTAAGTTAATGAATCCTTAAAAAACACACTTGGGACCATTTTCTAAAAGATTTCTAATCATTAAATCCACTGTGCCTAAATGCAAATGAAACAACATAGCCATAAAAACGGATAAACTTCAAACAATTAATTCAGATAACAATTTCAAAATGAATCTAAAGCTTACCCCAATGTCTTGAACCAGTAAAACAAAAATTCAGTCTGGAAATTCTCTGTGAATCAGACTAATTCTGAGATTTCCCATAACTCTGTTCCTTCTGGTGGAAGGAAAGGCTATTTCAGTCATTTCAGCTAAGCTTCCAGTTCTTGCCTGACCAATATCCCAAACTAATCAAATATTTATCATAATTTTCAGAGTCTGCCTCCTCTTATTAAAATATCTTAGGGTGTTAATACAGCTCAACAAGTTTAGCATGCAAGCCATCGCATCGCGGATACTATGTTAGGATTATATTTTGAACAGCATTTTGACCAGAGTGATTCAGCCAAAGACTTCCCGAGGAGCATCTCCCCAGGACCCTTCAAGGTTCACGCGGGCGTATGGACCTGGGCTCGTATCGCTGKCTGGCTGGCTGCTCATCGCAACAGGAGCCCACTTCAGGCGTTCAGCCCATCCAGCGCATCCTCATACAGGGCTTCCTGAGTGGTAACAGAAGGTAAGCGGACACTTAAAACGTCATCTTGCAAAACATTTATTAGAGGAGAGCTGCAGAATTATTTCCTTTTTTTTTTTTTCTCCTTGAATGCAGAGAGAAATGTTAAATAAACGAGGAACCCTGTGGTTAGTGGAGTAGCAGTCTGACTGCTATCTGGTCCTGCCCTAACAGATGAACCCGCCAAGTGGGAAGCTATTTTAATGAAGCAAGAAGACATTTTTATGCTAATTTATGTATTTAAGAGGCAATGCCTCTGATGAAGTGTATTCCAACAGGTTTTGAAAATCATGAAGTCAGAATGCCTTTTTTTCTAGACAAACACTTCAAGATGATGCATTTTATGTTTCACAGATTAGCTGCTGCCATTTCTCATCCAGTTTAGCTCCAGCATATGTTAAGGTATTCCCTATCGTGTTTTTACAGCCACAAACAGTAAACTACTCAAAGCTCTAAGGAACAGAGTGAACAGCATGTGTGTTATGTTTCATCACGGAAATCACAGAGAACATAAATTAGTGAAGTCATCTGTGTCATTTATCCACCTAATTGGGCTTCCCAAAAGGAAGAATTTTCCTTTTCCCCCTTTTGAGTTCACGGTACACCTTCTGATTTTGGATACAGACACATCATCACTTAAAGAAACATAATAAAAAACATAAATTGTACGGTGCAATAAAACGTGAGAAATGTAACCTTTGTGGAAACCTTATATTAATGGTCTATCATCTCATGCTTAGATGCCAACATTTATATTTCCATTTCAAAATTAGTATTTTGAGATGCAAAATAAAATACATGTTTGCAAGTCTCTCTGGATCCTTCTCTAGGTTCACTCCGGCACTTTGAATCCAGTCTAAGACATTTGTGGTATTATGCAGGCTGGCGCAGGTTCACAAAAAGCGAGTCAAGACGACTCCTGGAAGCACTTCCCTGAGCATCTGTCAAAGGAAAGAAAAAGCATTTCACATGATCCGTTAAAACTGTAAACTGGCCAGTTCAGCCTTTCTTAGACCTGCTCAAGCTTCTTCAGCAGCTAAGTGCCATCAGTCTGTGTTTACCTTAGTCTTATAATATCAGAAACTGGAAGCCTAAATATGATATTCAGTGATATCCCCGATAGATTTCCACTGAGTTCGATAGGATTAAGATCAGGCCCATTTCACACATCACTGTTTAGTCTCCTTTTCTCCTGGCAACTAAACCAACATGACAGCACTCCTTCTGCTCCTCCTTCCTGGCCCACGCTAAGGGCCGGCACTCCTGGAAAACCCTGTTCCTGGCTGACAGCTCCATATATCCATCCCCCAAGGTCTTAGGAATAACATTAGGAAATCTATCCATGTAGACAGAAGAAGAGATCATTCTTTTATATAGTTATACTTTTCAGGGCTAAGACTAAAGGAATTTATGCTTAATTTAAGGCAAATCTGAGCAAGTTTCAGGAACAGAGGACTTGAGTATATACTTGGATTTATTTTTATTGAATTATTTTTCTTCAAGTCAACATTTCTGTAAGCTACAAGTCTCAATCTTTAACACTCTGCTTCCAGCATGCAAGTTCTGCAAGTGTCTTTTCAAAACACAGCATCAGTTCTTTACGTAAATCAAGCCATTCAAAGATGCATCTAAGAAGGCTGGAAGAGTAAAAGCCCTGTAATCAACTGTAAAAATGACCCATTCAAAATTTTCAGATTTCACACTATACAAATGTTTGAGCTCAGCCTCTAAGTTACTATGGAATAATTCTACAGCAGTTACCAGTGATCATTCTAAGGAAATTCAGCAATGATTTATGATAAAATTGCCAGACTGAAGGGCTTGGTCATATTTAAGGTGATGGCTCTTTTGATTTTGACCAGGCAGAAATCCAGCAGATAACATCTCAGCTACACAGCACTGGAGTCCCCTCTACAGGAGAAGGCAAGAGGGAACGCACAAGGTTTCATCAATAAGGAAAGCTTAATTGCACACCCCATTTTGGAAAATAACTGCTATAACTCATTTTGCGTGTAAAATATCTAGTTTAAAATCTGTGGAATAAAAGTTTAGTAATGAAGACAGTGTAGTAAATGACAATGTAGGAGTCACAACACGCAGGTGACTTGGGAGAAACCCAGGAGAGCCCTGAAAGTCGGAAAAGAGACCTGAGATCTACTACAAATACCRGCAGAAGGAGTCGTAAGTCAGAGGCTGGTATTTGCCATTTAGGCTGACATCAGGAACCAGGATGTCAAMTAAAGAATCAAATGAAGATGCCAAATGAGAAGACAAAAAAACAGCACAGCAGATGGAGATAAACAACACGACTGTTTGCTGGAGAGAGAGCGCCGGAGAATTACAGCTTATTCACTGAAAAATGGCAGCAGCCGCCGCGGGCTGCCTGTGCCCATGGCAGCACCTGCCAGCTGAGGGGAGCAGGGCCACGTCCCGCCACCCCYGCTCAGGGGTGAGGACCATCCCTGGTGACCGCTGACCACGCACATTATTCSTCTACGTCAAGGCAGAGCTTGAGGTTGGCACTTGGGCTTGACCCGRTGCACGAACCAAACCGGGAAACCCGGGGAATGTTCGGCCGCAGTGCCAGGAAGCTGAGAGCCGTGGCAAGCACGGACTAAACTGGTTTGGAGCGTGGCTGCGCTGTAAAGGAGCAGACGAGTAGCTGATGGAGAAACGCAAAGTGCAGAGGAGACACCAGAGAAAAGTGTTTAACAGAGTCCCTGCGTTTTCCAAGTTTATCGGAGGTGAAATATTGTTTGCTGTTCTGCTATAAAAGAGAAAAAGTTTGCTACTTTTATTCAACTTATATGACAGAAAAGCTCTGCTGCTTTTGACCAGGGGAATCCTCACAGCACACTGCTAGCACCAAATTGTTAATGATTACAGGAAAGCCCCCGACTAAAGCAATGAGAATAAAAGAAGCATCTGTTTCTGGATAAATTGCTGTCTTGAATTTCCTACCAGGAAACTTGATTACATTTAACRGAGAAAAACTAAGCGACAGAGACAGTGCCAAACCAAAGTACTTTCCAGAACGCACTACATAGAAAATGGGACGTGAGGAAGGGTGCGCCCCAAAATCCGACRCTCCCACTCCTTTCCGCTGCAGGCCGGGGCAGCGGAGCTGATCCCAGGAGCAGGCTGGGCGGCAAAGCCGGCCCCGAGAGCCGCTCCGCCTGCAGCCTCGGGACATTTACTCCKCACAACCGCAGAGAGGGCTGCACCACAGGTCACGTTCAGCTGATTCATTGGACCAGAGCAGTTCAAAGGCCAGGAGGAAGCTGGTTGATATTTATCTCAGAAATACCTGCCCTCCCAGGTATCTCCCCRGGTCCTGAGGCGCTTTGGCTGAAGRAAGAGGAGAAGGYTGGGGTGACAGGTGGTTCATGGGCATAAGCCACGCTCTAAAAGCTCAACACAGTTCAGAAGAAAAAGCAGCAGATTTTCTACCAACAACTATCCGTATCTACCCGTAACTGACACTCTGCTATGATCTCCTGTTACTAACTAGCCAGCAGAAGACAGTAGTAGTGCATTTCTCCTATTCCATTTCTCTTACGCTACCGTTACCTCACCAGCTCTTCAGGTATAACTCAGCTGAGAACATCTCTCCTCCCCTGGGATGGCATATTTATAAATGTCCCCTCCATCTTCAACCAGTTCATTTTACCATTTACAACTGTATGACCTAACTCAGTGAAACATTCCACGACACAGTCTCRGCGCAGTAATCACACCGCACAGCACATTGCAGAGTGACAGAGGGGCTGAGGTTGGAGGCACCTCTGGGGACCGTCCAGTCCAACCCCTGATGGATCTGGGGCAGCYGGAGCAGGCTGCTCAAAGCCATATCCAGTTGGGCTTTGACTATCTCCAAGGATAGAGGTTGCACAACCTCACTGAGCAACCTGCCCCAGTGTTTGRCCACCCTCACCATAAAAATAGCATTTTCCTACGTTTCAACAGAATTTCCTGTATTTCTATTTGTGCCTGTTGCCTCTTGTCTTTCCACTGGGCACTACTGAGAAGAGCCCGGCTCCACCCTCTGTCCTCCCCCATCCATCGGGTATTTATACACACGGATAAGATCCCCCTCTTAGTCTCCTCTTCTCCCAGCTAAACAGTTCCAGAAACAAAACACAGAAGCAGAAACAAGGCATTTTCAACTTGCAAAGAAGCACTACTTGATTTTATGCCATATTACAGTTTTATTGGAGATAGTTCTGCTTTCTTTGAATAAAATTTGATTTTAAYAAGATCACTGTGCCATATGCATAACTAATCACATAAGGGCCTGTACACTTATTTAAGCACCACTGGTTTTGCAACATGCCCTCAATAAAGCTTAATAGGCCACATACCCCAACGCTGACAAGCCAGACTGATTATTTAGAGTTGAGTGGTTTCTTTGTTCTCTCTTAGTAAGAGATGTCACAGTCATCACAGCCTGATTGGTACTTTTCATTGAACAGGAGAGAAATTTGCACTTGTTATGTAGCCATTTATAAAGATTTTTGAAGGATGAAGAATTAGAAATGAAATATAAAGAACAATAAAATAAAAATATGAGATAGCCCAGCAATGAAAACAGATACGAAGAGGAGTTCTTTACAGAAGTTCTTRAAAACATATTTCTGTGCTAACTACGAAGTCGTTTAAAGGTAGCCAGAAGGAGGTACATGAAAATCTAATTGCACAAATTCCTTTTTGTCAATAATTAAGTAACCATTAGTAACCTGTCCAGATGACATAGGATCCTAYTCTTCCTTAAGTCAAACTAACACAAATCATGAATAATGCCAAAGGACGCAGCACTCGCTCCAGTCGTGCTAGTATGAAGAACAGAGACACAGCCCTGGCCACCCCGTGCTGCTGCTTCTGCAGGTCTTGTTGCACAGCCTCAGTCGTTGCACAGCCCTCGGGGTTGCTTTTTGTAAATGCCATTTAATTACATAGAGTTTCRAGGGTCTTCCCCTTTCACAGGCTTCTATGTCAAAAGTCTTTGCCTCTTTACTGATTTTGTGTGATTGTCTTTGTTGTTCCAAGGGAAAACAAATATTAAAATATACATTGAGAAAAAGAGGAAAGTGTATTGAAACCTGCAGAACAGCAGCACTGCTTAGTATCCAAAAGAACTGAATAACAACTGCAAATATTGAAGCGGTCCAGTGTTTTCAAATTTCTTTCAAAGGACTGATTAGAAACCAGAGCAGTACTGACAGCAATTCCATAAAATTATACAAATGCCAGCTACTTGTTCAGTTCCTACAAACGAGGGTCACATGAAAACACGCAGACCCTTACAGAGGGACCAGAGTGGTACCATAGTGGGACAATTCACAGCAAGGAGCTCAGGGCAGCTCAAGGTCCCCTCCTTGTTCAACTGTAGAGCTGTCGTGGGCTCAGGCAATCAGCCTGATCCAGCTGAAAATTCACTTTCACGAAAAATCTGTTTCTTTAAGTATAAGAGAGAAAAACCAGCCGCTACTCTTAGTATCATTTTTAGACAGAAAATACATTTCCTGCCTAGCATTACCTTTTTTTAGTTGTAAATACTCACTGTGAAACTCTTGTCCATGTTGGTGGCTTGCGTGACTCTGCTGGAATTACCCATGTGAAGAGACACAGCAATGTGTTTGTGGTTCATGGYAACTGGTATGTAGGCGGGATGTGATCCTGCTTTGATGGCTCAGCATCATCCCTCAGTCCCCAGGACAGATCAGCCCCTACATCCCGTCTGGATTTGGTTCAAGTACAATCCAGGTAGGTCCTCTGCTTGCTGTCAATACGGCTGAGGAAAAGCTTCTCCTGAACTCAGCAGGGATACACGATGGGATAAAGTCCATCCAAATCCCATCCAGAAGCAGCAAATTCACCCAGGGAGATAACACYGAAGAAGCCAGAGGAGGGAGAGCAGCACTGATTATTTCATTAAACAGAAAGTTAGCACTATGTGCTTTATTACTTCAAAAATCTGAAACTCCAGGCATTTACAACCAATGCAAAATGAATTRCAAAAGCTTTGTTTAATTAAAACCTGTAGAATTTAAATTACTAAAACTAGGTTTTAAAATTGTGATACAGTCTACCAGCTAAGGATAAATCTGTTACCCTTRAAACAAAATGATAACAAAAATAAAAAATGGTCACAGAAATCAAAAATGGCCTTAGAAACGTAAGAGACAATCTTGTCSCTGAAAACCGCCATTTTTCCCCAGGTAGACATCTCACAGATGTACCGCGCGAGAACTGTATCAGATCCAGCCAAAGAGGATGTAATCATAACTATTTTTACATGGCATAAGTCCCYTCTCTGATATTTTTTAAGAACGTTGATAAAGTACTTCAAAGAGATACATGCAGTCATGCTTATCCTCCCTTCTCAAYGCAGTGTGTATTCTGAGAGCTGCAGAAGGACGGAAAAATTCAGCGTCTTTTTAGCTGTCATTTATATTTCTATCTCTGCATGCTTTTAAGGAAGTTTCTTCTTCTGAGAAAAATGAAAGTACCAAGAATAAAACTGCAAAATCAAMAACCAACATCTGCTCAACTAATATTACTGAAAGAATCCATTTCCCAGAGGGATTAACAACAACTACATAAGCATGGATCAATATTGAGACAGTCAAATTATCCAGATGCATACAGAGAATCATTTGCTGCTCCTGAAGATAAATTTTAAAACTTAATAAATGTAATTCCTCATTATTGAATGAAGATATTTGGTATGGATGTGCATCCTTCTAACCTCATTAAAGAAAGGAATGTGAATGCCACTACTTTAGCTAAGCTTTAAAATTTTATTTTCAAAGATATAATGAAAAATTTATCAAATCATTTTGAAACTTGCTCTAGTGTTTCCAAATGTATCAGCAATCTTCATGGACTAGGAAACCAAAAAATCAGATTTACAAAAATCTAGCATCACAGGTGAAAACCTGGATTCTCTCAATCCTGTAAGGAGCCCATCCAAAACATGTAAATTGTAATGGGTCGATTTTTGTCACAAATAGGCCCACTCAACTGGAGGGAAGCCAATGATCCAGSAACCAAGACACAATCAGGGAGCACTTATGTCAAGTGGCCTTAGTTTAAGGATTATCCCACCAGTTCTTCACTCACAAACTACTTAAGTAATGTTGTGGAAGTTACGGACTGTTGACTGCGCTTTTGTTTACCTAGGGATGGTGATACTTTACAATTTGAAGAGCAAATTAATTAGGGAGGAACAAAAACAAGTTTATACCTAAATTAACTRAATTTTGTAACCTAGAATTTCTCGCTCCAATTTAATTATAGCTAAATTGTATCATCACTAAATTAAAGCTAAGCCCAATTAGTTCTCCAATTCTTGCTTCAAGAATAAATACTATTTGCCTTCCAGGAGCACTAAAGTATAGAAACCGCTTGAAATTATATCTTTTAAAAAGTGTTTGCTACCTACTTCTAATTAAAACCATTCATCACTGGAATATCATTTGGGTTTTTTGTTGGGTTTTTTTTTTTGTTAGCGTTCTGATAAACATTCCAGACTAAGCCTAATATACTTAATTTTCAGCAAGTAAATGCCTTGCTTTCCTGGGACGAACCGTGAACGTCTCCCAGACCGGGGCACTCAGCACCTGGACGCTCTGGAAAGCAAAGCCCCTCGGGGCACGCACCYCAGCAGACCTGCTTTAACCGCCCAGCTCTCCTCCCACGGGACTCGCCTCCCCGTGCAGCTTTTACACCCCTGTTCTCTCGCCCTTCCCCACTSCTGCGCACCCACTCCCTAACGAAGACCTAAGGAAAGGCTTGCTGACATTCCTACCCACCGAGATGGTAAGCATCGCAAAGAAGAGGTCAGGAGCGTACACGGCCTCTGTCGTCGGCTGCCCTGCACTTTTCCCAGGCGGATTCGTGCCCAAATTTTCGGCAATACTGGGGCACTTCTGTATAGAAATTGCAATGCCCGACATCAAAGGCAGCATTTTATTTTCCAAAGTTGGTTGTGCTCTTACTGGCAGCTAAGTGTTTTTAATTTAAATGGCTTTATATTTAATATTTTATTTAATTAAATTTTGCATTTTAATTTCCATGCAATTTAAATGGCGAAGTCTTTGCACAAAGGGCTTCAGCAGCCATTTTCTGAGATGGAAAACTGAGGTTTAAAACTGAGACTGAGGCTATTGAAACAGTTAGGCACTGTGACACTTTGTGGAAAACACCTTACATATACCTTGAATAATACGGGTCATCTTCCTTCATCAAGGAAAGAGGCACRCAGGAGAAAAACAATGAACTCAGAATACATTTTCTAAGCAGTTTTGGCACAGCATTTGAAAAAAAATGCCTTTTATTATGAAAGGAGATGAACCTTGATGTGGTTATACCAACGAGCACTTTTTAAAAGAAATTCAGTTTCTGCATGCTGGGCCTGATCTGCCAATTCCCTTTWTGTCAGCAAATGGTAAAAATGTTTCAAAACGCCACAGAATCAGGCACTCAAAAAATTGTCCCTATTAGCACCCGTGCTAACTTGTTCTAAAAGGCTCTTTCCATCTAAAACTGTGGAACTTGCTGCCTTAAAATCAACATGTACCTCTGCTAAGGGTGGTTATGAAAAGGAATTTAAAAGCAGAAATGTCAAAGAAAGGATGATTTCTAAAAACCTTATGAGCTTTCACATTCCTCAAAGCCTAGAGCTGCACAAATTACTGATGCAGTTGTATTCTGGAAAAGCTAGAAGATGCAAGAAGCATTTCTTCTCACACTTTTGCTATCAGTTATCTGTTAGGTTTCTTTTTTTCTTTTTTTAAATCAGACTTGCCTACTTCTTTCTTGGGAATTCATTTCCTGGTGAACAGATAAGTGGAGAGCTGYCTTTTAAGTACAAGAATAGTATCTCAGGTGCAAGGATAGTATCTCAGGCATTTGGGATCGGTCAGCAAAGRTGCAGCCAGGATATCTGAACAAGAKTGCTTGGGTTCAGACACCAGCTCAGCCGCAGCCCATGGCCCCTCTCCTGGCTCCATATTCCCTCCGGGAAGGCAGCTCCCATCCCGTGGCAAGAGGGATGTACCCGCAGGCAGCACGTGCCCAGCTGAGCGGTAGCAAATAGCACTTGCGACTGAGGAGTTATTTCAAAGAAAGCTTCTTCAGCTGAGCCTGTCCTGGGAGGACCTCCATCCCCATTCAAACTTGAAACAATGGATTTCATTTACTGATCCCAAAGCTCGGCTTTGCCCAAGGATTTCATTTATTGGAATTTTGTGATAACCTGAGGCTTCCGTCTTTAAGCCTCCTGCTAAAGCCAACAAATTGAAACAGGCATTTGCTTTGGCTCTGTTTTCGCAAGTCTCCRGAGTTTTTGAGCATATCTTTTTTGAGGAGACGGTTTTTATTTAAACATGCACAGAAGAAAAATATAGCTTCAGCTTTTAATCCATTGCTGAAGCGCCTACAATCACTCTTCCACTCTTAATACCCAACGAGAAACCACAAACCCTTTGCAAAGGAAACTCTTTCTTGCAAGGGCTTCTTACAGCTCTCGACTTCCCCATCGGTGTGTACGGTATCGCCATCAACACCTTCCAGTGCTCCTCTCACCAYGGTATTTATTGGAAAAGTTTTCATGGAAGTGCAAAACCCAGAAACACTGAAGTTCACTGTCAGAGATGCAAACTATAATAAAAAAAAAGAGGGTGTCATTAATGTAGTGGCTAKAAAAAACCCAACCACCTTATATAAAAAGAAATATTTGGGATTGCTACTTTTAGTAGGCTATTATCTCTTCAYAACATCCTAGACAAACACAATCCATCACAGCTTATAACGATATATATATTTCATACCAAGCCAGCCAGAAAGAAGAACAAGAACTGCCAAGGAGAGAAATCGAACTCCACCAGGTTGGACTTGCCCATCTCCACTTCGCCTATACTCCAAAGACCCAACATCTGCAGCATTTCCATGAGGACATCAGGGTGACCAGCGAGAAATATGGCTTCAGCTGTTGAATATAACATGCATACGTACTGCTTGTATGTGTGTTAAAACAGTCTTGATGACCCAACCCAATGGGCTAAAATTCCAGTAAACAACATAAAACTGTGCAGGCACCGTCCAAGTAACACCTTGTGCATGTGCCAGCTCCGTACCACTACCGCGATGTACTGTCTGCAGTGAGAGCTGGCTCCTCTTTCGAGGGCAGGAAAGTCCTCCGCAGTAACTCTGAATTAAAAACAAACAATGTTACTCAAGAAATTATAGTCAGTTTTGGAAGCTGCAACCCTTAATTACTTCTGTGGCTTTGTGGGTTTAGGTTTTTAAACACAGCACTAGAGTGCTTAAAGATCCTCCTGATTAAATAATTCAAAACGTTTGCACTATATAACATGTTTGAAGGGGAGAGAAAACTGTGCTAAACACTTGGAATTCACAAGCAAGCACCTCATTAACATGCCATGATATCAAATATTTATTACCTTCTCTGCTGTAACGAGCTCATTTAAGACAAGTGTGAGAAAACCCCATCTCGTATTAAAGTTGGCAATGTTTTATTTATATGCACTTTAATATTCACTTTAGGCCACACCAAAATATAAACATACAATTAATATTTCATTAATGAGAAAGTAAAATCTATTTCTCTGGCTTGCGCAGGCTTATTTCATTCGGAAAAAGACAAAGTAGGGGTCACGGGCTGTGACGCTGCAGCACACACTGCTCTGAGAGGGGAACAATCATTATTCAGTTATTAAAAATCTCTTTTTCCTTCCCAGATCTGCTCAGAGAAGTGCAGCCKTGCTGTTTCCACAGGAGGTGCAATCTGCTGCTTTTTCCAGGAAAACAAAAGTAGCGCATTATAAACGCACCCTGAGATTAAATGCAACCGCAGGACACTTCTCCGCTCGCTCGATAGCATGCAGTTAGGTTGAGGGATTGCCAGGGCATGGGAAAGAGCTGGGGAGATGCCGGGTCATCCTATTTAATGATTTAACCACTGTACGCAACCGACATGTAAAATATTGATGGGCTTGTACCTGTGCTGCAGATCTTAGCTCTTACAAGCAATTCAAGCCCCGGACCAACGCCAAGCTTTGCAGCGATGCCGTGAGCGAGGTTCGGGTCGGCRAGCTCCTCTCTCCCCCTGCCACATCGGCAGCAGTTCCAGCATGACCCAGGCGTTATTTTCTCCCCCGGTTGAGTGGAGGAATACTTTGGGTACGTTTACTCTGAGACCACCACCCTATCCACAGCTCTCTGCCAGATTAAACGTTGGATTCATATTTATCCACGTGGATAGATGTGTGTGTGTTTGTGGCAGGGATCCGAGCTGCAGCATTTATCAGGTGTTAGGCAGTATTTCCTCAGTTGGGCAGTAGATTAGCTGGCTCATGAAAGAGACATTGCTCACACACCCGACGTTTCTGTATTTTGCCTGCGCTTATTTTTCCTTTCAGCAACAATGATAGCTGTAACCTCTTGCTATGTACATCAGTAAGACAAACACTCACCACTGCTTATTTACCCAGAATTGCTGAGAAGTACATTCATGAATAAGAAATCTCATGTAAATGCAAACTCTTTGCACCTCTCCTCCAAGGAATGGATTACCAGAGGCAGCACTGCTGYGCTCGGCAGAGGCTGGGGGCAGGCAGCCTCTTCCCCTTGATTTTGCCAGTCTCGGGATATACATATCAGAGTTAACAAAAACCTCTTGGCTTCTGGGTTCCAACACCCTCTGGAGCAAGCTGTGATACACAAATTGACTTCAACAAGCTTCTGTTGAGCATTATGCCTCAGCTCTCATCCTCGGTTTGAACAYTAATTAAACGCCGAGTACTCTTACCAGCAGCCTGACTCAACGGGAATTACTTCATGAAGAGYAGTGCAAACCCTTGTGATCCCCCCTGTAACCAGGCTGCTGATACTCATGGCACTGTAAAAGCGTGTTTTGGGTGAAGCTCACCTTGTTCAGCTTTGCCTGCTCAAGTGGTCTTTCTTTTGGCTGGGTCATTCAGGTCCACCCTCAAAGGGCTGGCCCTCTCCATCGTGCATGGTCAACCTCGAAGGGCTGCCCCTCTCCATCGTGCATGGTCATCCTCGAAGGGCTGCCCCTCTCCATCGTGCATGGTGCACCAGGGCTGCCAAGCGCTGCTCTCATTAGACATGACATGGGCTTGGGATGCTTCTGCCTTGTTCTAATGACTTTCCACAGCTCTGATATTATGAAACTTGTGGAACTACTTTTTCCTCCCTTTGTATGACTCAGGCTCAAGGTATTTTGGATAAAATATACCAACGAAGCATTAGACAGGGTATACGGCTCCTTAGCTAGAACAAAACAAGTTTGAGAGGTGCCAAGATGCTGTCAGGCGAGGTGGCACATTTCCGTGGTCAAGAGGCAGGTGGGATGAGGAACCTGTCCCATACACACAGTGCACTAATGATACATGAGGGTAACTACCATAAACTGTTCTTCCTGGCAAGTAAATTAAACACAATACATAAGTTTGTAATCACAAGTTTCATTTGATTTGATTTGCTAAACTACACCTAGAGGTTAGAAGACTGAGTACACCTTCGCACATGAGAAGGGATACCACTACGATAACATCAACAGAGAAGAAGATGGAGAATTGCTTATCCTTCTGGCAGGATCTGCAAGGCTAGGCAATCGAGACATCAAAGCCAAAAATCATTATTTCATGTATGTACAAACAGGAATAGAATAAATTCTTAGAGAGATTTATCTTCAGAGCTGTTAGGTGCTAGGTAGCGTGCTTTATCATTAACCCTTACTGCTAAAAGTAAGGATTTCAAACAGTATTAAGAGTCAACAAAACTATCAGCTATTCTAGACAGTGTGAGACACCCTTGGGTCAGATTGACTTACAGGGTGGTACAGTACTCGTGTAACAAATCAACAGAAAATTCACGTACACACAAGATTACCCACCCTCTTCCCCCACAAAAACGTATTGGCCAGGATTGATAATCTTAGCCTGGTTTTGCTGAATGCAGAGCAGCTAGTGTTCAGCAGAAGTACAGCTGAAATCCTAGTAGAAAAGAAAAKACCACCCAATCCATTTCTAAAATGGGCTGAGCAATGAGGACGTGCATATCTGACAGAAGATTGAACCCGAAACGCATGCCAACATTCAGAATGAATCGTTTGCTGCCAGACATGGTCACACACATTTGCAAATGCAGCTGGCAATTTGCCCACCTCACTTTGGGAGCTTAGTCCTTGTTATTGCTGAAGGGGGGGGGGAACCTGTTTAGGTTGAAGTAGCAGTGTCCAATAGCTCTGAGCTAATGAGATTAGAAAGTCTAATTCAGGAAAAGTTTAGGATATATCTATGTACAAGTCTCACTGTGCAAAACAAATACTGTTCGAGAACATTGAAACTTCTCCAGGCAGATGAATGATCACCATCGCATCATGGAGATGAGGGGAAATATTAGTCATTCTCAGTGTACTTTATATTAAACGTGAAGAAGAAAATGCTTTGTCTAAATAGTAAGTTTGTAAGGATTTGACATCGCATAATGAATAATGCATCAGTGCTTGGCTTTGGGAAATCCTGACTCCTAGACCCGAATTCACAACAAGGTACCTAGATAAAAAGCTTTTACTTCTGACTTGACCAGTGAAAAATTTAACAGACATCTTCAGAGCTCCTTGGTTGCTAAGTGGACACTTTTTAGTTGGTGAAACTTTAGAAATTCGGGTGACCAACATTTGTGACCTACTGAACTGATCAATGAAGTTTTAAAACTGTGCCATCTGAAGATAATTTTGTTGTGTTCTGTCTTTTTGGCATGTCCATGCAGTCGGGAATGTTGGATTTCTTGTATCAGACACTSGATTTCCCTCCAGCAGCTAGGCATGACAAGAGCATAAAGAATATTTATTCTGCTACACTTATCTAACTGTAGACAATCTTTTCAGAATGATTAATACATTTTGGATTTCTCTCATGTCTCTCACAGGAGATATCTGTCTACATAACTAACACAAGGATGGTGTGAGTTAACAAAGGGCTGATGAACTCTTCTGAGATACTTCCAGAGATTAGAGACATAGAACATGTGATCCCACTGCTGCTGTTATGTTGAACCTCAKTAAAGGTAGGCATGGATGTGTGGAACCACAACTCTTCATTTTCCATCCTACATTAGCCAAGTTCATGAGAATTATCACATCTTGATGTCAATGGCAATGCAGACAGCACTAACTACTCTCACGAAAATCTAAACACGAATTCATTGCATCTTCCATTCCTATAATGTAAAACTGTCCTCTTGATCTAACCAGAGCACAACTTGTTAGCAATACACACCAAAGACCCGCAACAACTCCACTAACATCCATCAGACAGAGAAAACACCAGAATCTAGGCCATTAGTCATTTGATCTAGATGCAGGTAAAGGGGRAAAAAAAGAAAAAGGAAAAAAAGRAAAAAATAAGGTTGTGACAGRATAAAATCCTCCTGCTTTGGAAATAAATGTGYCTGCTTGTATTGGGTTTGCATGGCAAGGTTTTGGTAGCAGGGGGCTACAGGGGTGGCTTCTGTGAGAAGCTGCCARAAGCTTCCCCCATGTCYRACAGAGCCAATRCCAGCCRGCTCCAAGATGCACCCACTGCTGGCCAAGGCCAAGGCCAAGCCCATCAGTGACGGTGGTAGCGCCTCTGTGATKACRTATKTAAGGGGAAAAAACCCTGCACAGCTGCAGCCAAAAAGAAGAGTGAGAATATGTGAARCAACTCTGCAAACACCAACATCATTGAAGAAGGAGGGGGAGGAGGTGCTCCAGGAGCCRGAGYAGAGATTCCCCTGMAGCYCCTGGTGAAGACCAAGGTGAGGCAGGCTGTSCCCTGCAGCCCAKGGAGGTCCATGGTGGAGCAGATATCCACCWGCAGCCCGTGGAGGACCCCACACTGGAGCAGGGGCATGACCAAAGGAGGCTGTGACCCCGTGGGAAGCCCGTGCAAGAGCAGGCTCCTGGMAGGACCTGTGGACCATGGAGAGAGGAGCCCAGGCTGGAGCAGGCTTGCTGGCAGGACTTGTGACCTCGCAGGGGACCCACGCTGGAGCAGTTCGTGAAGAACTGCAGCCCGTGGGAAGGACTCACGCTGGAGAAGTTCGTGGAGGACTGTCTCCCATGGGAGGGAGCCCACGCTGGAGCCAGGGAGGAGTGTGAGGAGTCCTCCCCCTGAGGAGGAAGGAGCGGCAGAGACAACCTGTGATGAACTGACCACAATCCTCATTCCCCGTCCCCTTGTGCTGCTCGGGGGGGGAGAAGGGAGAGAAATCAGGAGTGAAGTTGAGCCTGGGAAGAAGGGAGGGGTGGGGGGAAGGTGTCTTTAAGATTTGGTTTTATTTCTCATTATCCTACTCTGATTTGATTGGTAATAAACTAAACTAATTTCCCCAAGTCAAGTCTGTTCTGCCTGTGACGGTAATTGCCAAGTGATCTCCCTGTCCTTATCTCAACCCACAAGCCTTTTGTTATATTTTCTCTCCCTTGCCCAGCTGAGGAGGGGAGGGATAGAGCAGCTTTGGTGGGTATCTAGTGTCCAGCCAGGGTCAACCCACCACACTGCTTCACCTTGATGCTTATCTCTAATAAATGTCCCAGCTTTGCCTCAGTATGTATCTGGCAGCAGGACCGTTATCCTGTGACAAGGTCCTATTTTATAGGCATTATCTTAGGAGAGACAGTTATGATCAATTTAAAAACACCAAGATGCACAATTGGCCTCAACGAACGCAACAAATACGTGAAATCACCACCACCATCACCACTCCAGGGAAGGGTGTACAACATAATTTCAATGTACAAGGTTTTACAAAATGGAGTGTAATTAGCTACAGTATTTTCTTTATGGGGTTATTGCACACAAACAAGTATTGCCATAATTCTTTTGATAAGATTTTTTTCTCTCGGGTTCCTCAAATAAAACCAGTGGCTTTACACCCATCATATTAGCATAATGGTTTTTAATCAAACACATGCATAATCACAGAGTTTCAATTGGCTGAAAGAGCATTCGGCACAGGTCTGCATCCATTTCTGGCAAGCAGGGGCAGGTGATGCATTTAGTGAAGCAAATTCCAGCTGCAGCTAAACAAGCATTTTTATGCATGAATCATGCTAACAAGATGCATGCTTTGGTGACCAGGCATGTTTTTAAGCTCAGGATAAAAAAAAAACATTTAGAAACCAATGAAAAATTCATTGTCCTTCAGGGGAAATTTGACTATGGAACAATCTTGCATAGGAGAGTTGGCAACTCAGAACTTTAAGGTCCTAAGGAAATGCTGGGTAAGCATCTCTCTGAGCAAGTTGTAAGCAAGGTATTTAATTTTTTTATTATCCCCTTTTATTCATAACACCAAGCCATTGCCACAAATGCAGGAAAAATGCCCTTTTAACCCACACCCCCCACAAAAAAAAAGGGGGGGGTGGGAGCCAGAGACTCCATAAAGTCCTCTAGACCCTCAGATGTTGCCACAGATTTTGTATAGGAAGTTCATAAATAAGTAGTAGTATAGAATCCTTAAACTAATTAGAAACAATCTGCCCCACAGTTCATCTCCATCTCAACGCCCATTACGCTGCCTCTTTCATTTTGTCATAATTCTCCTTACAATCTTGCAAGGTCTTTCTTCAAAAGCCAAAGGAAATCTGTTCACTTCTTTGAGCTAAATTTTGTCCAAAAAGGTGTGAACAAAAATCAAAAGCTGCCAGGTAATCGGGTTGCATATTGCCACACCTACTGATGCTGCTTAAATAACCTAACTGTATTCCTCAAATTAATTTCTCCAGTCTGCATCCAAACTCATTTGAAGTCACTAGAAACATTACTGTCAGCTGCAACAAGTTTTGAGTCCAGCGCACTTGTAGAATTCCTGTGCCTTTAATTGTGGAGCTTTTCTGAAGACAAAATCATCTTTTCTGGCAACAGCAAACAGCCCACTCTTAAGAAGGCTGAAGTGTTACAACTCAGTGTGTCAAACAAACACCTACTCACCTGCATCCACGACACCGAATGCATCTGCACCAGCCCCTTGCCATAAAAGAAATAAGTTTACTTTAGGAGCTTTCTCCCCTAGAAGTTCAGCTTAGAAAATAAATGGGATGGTTCCACCTCACCCCTTAGCCTGTGGCAGGTGTCCCTTCTGACAACATTTTATTCCATTGGTATTTTGACAAATCAGTCAATGGAGCGGTGGAAAGAAGCAATATTTTTCAATACTTCTAGCAGTATATTGTGGCTGGTAGTCAGCTTGTTACCTCTTCTGTGCCAATGTGATTTCTGAGATTGACATTGAGGATCAGCTCTCACCTTGGGGCTAAAAGGCTACGCTGGGGGTCACCATCCAGAAAGACTTCAAGTTCAAAGTAGATCTTCAGCCCAGGAGAAGAAGTGCCCTCACCTCTTTTACGGCAGCCCCAGGAGCTGTGATGCTCTCCGAGAGACAGCATGGGGGGACGCRCCAACCCCCAGCTTTTATTCTAAAGGGCACTGCAAACACAACCACAAACTGGRAGACAAAGACCAGGAAAAACAACCTATTTCATTCACTTTTGGCTCGTGCAAGAGCTGTCGTTCTCACTACCCTCTTCCCAAACTCAGTGTCCCCAAAGGCTGCGGCAGCGCTCGGCTCCGATGCCCCCCAGCAACGCACGCGGCCGGCGACTCCACAAGCCCTTCACGTCCCACCTCCAGGAGTCACCCCCGTGGTGGCACCTCTGCWCACCCAGAGCATCCAGGGCTCTTCTGCGGACACGGGCAGCTGATAGCCACCCCCGYCTGATAACCGTCTTGCTGATGAAAGAGCTAGGCAAAAAGAAAAGAAAAAAAAAAAAGAGACAATGGGAGAAGTAAAAAGTTAATGACAAAATTGTCCTACCTTTTCCCAAAACTGTCAAGCAGCTTAAGGGTAAAGYTAAAAACAGAACTGAGAATTCAAAGCACTTAAACAATAAGCCAAGTCCAGCCCACTATTCGCAGCTCTAAAGCAGAGGTAGCAATCACGAGGTTTTACAAACTGACATTAGGGATGTCTTATCCAACTTGCAATATTCTCATTTTTTTAGTAGCCTCATTTTTCAAATTTTGCTTTAATTCCAAGGCTTAAAACTAGTTATTTAAAAAAAAAAAAAAAAAAAAAAAAAAAAAAAGAAAAGAACTCTAAGGGGTTCTTCTCCAATTCTTAGATAGTTTAGATAGACTTGGTTAGCTTGAGCTACTGGGACAGAAAACATTTGCTCCAAGATTAAAAATTAAGTCACAAAAATTGGCAAAGACTTCTGCCGATAAACAACTGCTCATTTCTGAATGGCCATATCATATTATACTTTAAGGGTGCTTTAAAATCCCATATTCTCTCCTTTCACTCCYCACYGAAGTTAAACTGTRGTTCATAAAAAGAACAAATAAAGTCTAGCATAACATTACATTAATTTGACTAAAGTGTCATTTTCTTCCCTTATTGATTTAGACCAGAGTAACTCCATCAACTTAACCTTAGTTATTTTTCCTGTTAATCACAAATGCAGAATCAAGCCCTAGGGGTTCTTAATGTATTTTTTTTTTAATGAGTTTTTCTAATATGACTCAGTTGAATGAGTTTCAGTAAGCCACACAGAGTCCAGGCAGCTTCCAGACGAACTTTTCTTGCATTTCTCACCTGAAAATCCCCTGGGATGGATGCAGCCAAATTGGTAGCTGCTGAGACTGGGCATATTCATACGCCCAAGGGAAGATTTACAACCGCTGTACGTTGRCCCTGGTCTTCTCTAGCCGTATTTGCTGTAAGCAACGGTACAGAGGTGAATACTTCAGAGATTTAGCAGATAGAGGGGAAGCTGCTGAACATTAAACCTGGGATAAAGAAATAGAGAGTAAAGGGGTAAAAGAATGATAAAGGGCTATTTTTGTCTTGGAAAAGGTCACTATGGAAGATTAAAATAAGTAGCCATGGTACAGAACAGCCCTGGGATACTTCAGGAAAGGGTTATTCAATGCAGTGTCAAACTACRCATATACTTGCTGGGAAGCAAGGTCATACCTCCTATGAGACTTTTTTGAGAAAACTGATTCATTGTTTTAATGTAAATACTGACATTAAGAGAGATCTAGAAGAATGCTTAGAGCTCATAATGCAGCCTCAGGGCAGCGCTTCTGAAGTCGACCTCTTTTCGAGCAAGAACCTTACCTCCTCCACCAAAAACTATCATAAGAACCACACAAGGGCAGACTCCAAGTTAAAAAACACCATCTGCACTGATTTTCCTTAAGGCACRTTAGTAAAGAGCAATAAATATGACAGCAAGGAGAACTTGGATTGCTAATAGTTCRAGCTCATAAAGAATTTTGCCCAGAAGACCACTGCAGAGCTGTTACCCAACGCGTACAGGAGGCTCCCGTGCATAAAGCATTGTCAAACAGAGGACACTGCCTGCAATTCAAATTGAACAGTAAAAAACCTTGAATCCCCATTTTACTGGCTTAGAAACCTTACTGAGACCTGCACARCAACGTTTCAGTCTTTTAACAAGGGACCAGAATTTGTGGGTCTTCTACTGAGTAATATTTATTCGTGTAAGAGGCACAGTCACATTCAAATTTAATCAGAGTGTGAGCAAATCAAGCAAAAAGCCAAATAGGAAAGCTTACAGCTTCTGGTGGACATAGTACATAATGTCCATTTTTKACTGCAATAGCAATGTAAAGAGTTATTTCAAGTTAATTTCATTTGCTCTTCTGAGACTGCAAACCAGAAATACTTTCATAAGTTTTGTACTTTGTCATCATTTTGCTGTTCTTCAAAAATAACAAGAATAATTCTTTCAATATAGTTATTGTTCAGAAAAAGCAAATAAACATCTTTGATTTAAATATTTAAATCAAAAAACCAAAATTATATAAAATACTTTAAAATAGTTGCTTTTGATGTCGAGCCTCTTTCAAAAATTCTTTTGAAAAACCCTGTTTGCTCACATATATTCAATATAATATTTCTGTTTATCATGTTAGCATAACGTCTCCAAATTAAACCAGTAATGTTGTCAAGCTTTTCATAAACAGAAGGTGGGTAACTGCACAGATGCATGCGGAGAAAGGGAGACAGTACGCATGTGCAAACACTAATTTGAGCAGCGTTACTGGTAAGGTAAGGCTTCCTTCCRTAGAGCATCCCTTGGGTAAGGAAGCCGGGAGCTGTCAGGCCAGCTCAACATTTTTAACATTTACTAAATGTGGAATTTAACAGCAAACCACTGCGGAGAAGCACCCTGCCAGCCTCTTTCTTCAAGGAGGAGTTTAGTTCTCAAACCTAAACATTTTGGTACAAAAGTGAAATAAAACCAGCTCTTCCTTTTTTAAGGTCTTTCCCTGTTCTATCAGGTTCCATTTTATCAACCTCTCACCATATTTCTCAAACTTTTTGCTGGATTATTTGTTGCTGGAGGTGTGGATATCGGCCATCCTAGTACTAACTCCTGGATTCCRAGACTACATCTGGAAGGCATCTAACTACACATGGGGTAAAGATGAGTCTTTCCACACCCTTTCTATCCTGAAGGGACCTTCCCATTTTGCAGCACCGTACAAGCAGCCCTGGCAGAAGCTGTGTGAAGAATGCTGCCAGATGGAGCTATTTCTGCTTTTGGGAAGTCTCAGTTTTTCYCAGTGTTTTAAACCCAGTGTGTAACCTCCAGCCTGGGCTCCTTCCTCTGCTGTCCAGTTCGTGTAACTCTATTTGCAGTGTAATCACTCTGAAAACTTAAATCCATCAGGTAGGAAATGTTGAAACCTACCTTCAATAGCTGCACTTCTGGGACAGGGGCATGTCGCCCATGMTCAGGGGGTGCAAACCAGCACCACCAAATCAGGCAGGATTTAGAGATCCTCTGACAAGAATAGTTGGCAACTCACATCCCAACACTGCACAAAATAAAAAAATTATAATAAAAAAAATAAAATAAAAAAAAAACAAAAACACACACCACCTACAAAAGTGTTTATAATTTTGTCATTCCAAGACCAGAAGGAAACTATTCAGATCTTTGACCTGGTTTTTGTTTCTATGTTATGCATCAGAAGTACTGCGACATTCTTATAGAGGCTGCAGACACATTTTGGCCACCTCTGGGCCCCGTCCCTCGGCACCCCACAGGGCTCTGTGAACRACAAAGCCTTGAACAGTTCCTATTTMCTACAAGTTTATTCCATTTTTCACTTACTTTRGTTTCCTTTTTTTTTTGTTAGCTAATTAGCACCTCATGCAGTCTTATGGTTTAGAAATTTCCAAGCTGCATTTAATTAAGCTRAATTGTAAAGTGCTTTAATTGCATTTTTGCCCTTTTTTTTTTTTTTTGAGGGGAATACTTCACTATAAATGATCCCATTGCATGATTCTGCCTTTTTCTCACAGCATTTGTCATAAAACAGCAGCTGAACAAAATGGGGCAGAAATTTGTTCTGCTTTATATGCTATTTGGCAATGGGCAGCCCTGAAAAATGAAAAAATAAAATAAAAAAAGATTATGTCAACCCAATCCCCTCAAGGAGAGTTACATCTGCCACCAAGTTGTGGATTTCAGMAGCTCAGATTTGCCTGAAAACCTCACCTGCTTACCAGGAGCTCTGCACAGAACAGGAGAGCCGGAGCTCTCTGGTTGGCCACAGGCACAAATCCATACGAGTCTAGAGTGAAAGCAAGGAGATTTCAGTTGTAAGTCCTGAAAAGTGGAAAGATTAATCAAATCACACTGTTCCTTTTGTCCTCCTTGACAAGTGAGCATTTTCCTAAAGACCAGCCCATCAAAAATTTTCAAATCTAATCTACRCCTGACACTCTAAAGTCTTCAGTCAATTAAGGGTCAACCAATTACCGGTCTAAGTCACACTTTGCCAAAGTCTACGAAATCTAGCTTGTATTCTAACACAAATAGAAGTTTTTCATATTATTTATTATGGCGCATAATCACAGAACACGGGTTCAAAAGTTCAACATCTATYGACAGGAGAGAAAATTTTACTTTTATGCATGTAGCTACACTATATCAGCCATGATTTAAGTGCAGGCACTTGCACGGGAAATCAAACTGTCTCAGCCTCTGAGAAGTTGGTTAATTGACATTTCTTCCATTGCTGAACTTTCACCTTGCACAGAGCCCCTCGATTTCTTTTGCACTGCGGTCTCCTTTTTCCTTTCCTTGAAAACAGCTCCAACATTCCCATTTGGAGCAGACAGAGATGCACATCGCTCACATGCACTCTCACAAGCTTATAACCTCTTCTAGAGATGCATCTATCGGAATAACAGTCCTCATCTTCACCGGCATGAAGACATTAGCTACAAAATTGTGCTTCAAAAGCACTTAAAACTTTGGCCATATGTTTATAACCTTGTTTTTGCAAACTCTCTTTAAAGAAAAAAAGTACAAAAAAAAAAAGGGATCCGGAAGTTAACAGCTGTTTCAGCTAGAAAGGTATTTCACACATTGAGAACCTGCTTACACAAAGCTATTATTGTGTTTATATAGACAAAAATCTGGTTTCCTAATTAGCACTGGGAGGCATGTAAAGCAGGCTAGATGCTGCCTGGCCAATATTCAGAAGACTACAAGTTTACAGCATTTATTTGGGTTTTTTTCCCCCCTAAGGAAAGGATCTTGAAGAAATGAATCCTCCTACATTAAAATAATGACTTGACACATGATTCATCAAAATGCCTCCACAATGAAATGCTTCTTTTGTTGTTCTGCTTAATTAAATCCAACTATGAAATATATAATTCCACAAAATTTGCTTTAAGTATTATTTAGCTAGTGGACAAAATGCAAGACCCCCCCACTCAAAGCGATAAAGAATGCTTACTAATCCAGTGGGATTGAATAAAGTAAGACCTGTTAAATCTTTAGTCGATGTTAACACGGAGTGTAGCTACAGCATATTTCTGTTGACATAAATTCAGTTACTAATAATTTTCTTATTAAAAATAAACAGGTCATCATTTCCACAGAAGCATGTGGATGTTGGGTTTTTTTTTTTAAGAAAGGGTGAAGATAAACTGCAAGTTGTGTCCTAGTAGGCTGGGTTCATGGATAATAGAGACACACAGGAATTACAACAGTTTAAAACAATGAAGCACTTTTCTTATTTCTCCACTCTGGGAGAATTTACTTTGCTATTCATTTTCTACTCCCTCTGCTAAAACCCTTTTTTGCCATGCTACAAATGAATTATTGACAGCTACTTTCCTGGTTTTTTAAGACAATCTCYGGTCCCGTTCAGCCAACCTGTATCAATTTTCCCTCGCAATCGTTTCCTTGCCTTAGACGATGAAGTCTTTGAACTCTCAGTTTCAGGAAGGTCGTTCAAAGGATTYAGATACAAGTCCCTCTGAACTGCCCCCATCCCACCAGCTCGGAGRTATTTGCCGAGCTTCTGGTGCAGGTACGGAAGGGCATCCTGGAGAAGATCTTRGCAGCACAACATGCTTACACTAGCATTTTGTAAACAGTACCTGTGCTGGTAGGGCTGGACTGTAGTGAGACCAAAGTCCAAGGAGAAATGTTAAAAAAAGATTACCCAAAGCTTCTGCAAATTTCCAGAATGGTCTGGTAAGCTCTGA
>JASVER010000220.1:68849-138200 GCA_030449065.1 Oceanodroma leucorhoa
GTATTACAGCAGTTAGGACTTGTCAGGTGTCTCCATTCCTTCCTGCACCGTGAGTTGTGCCATTCCTAGGATCCTACATATATCCAAAAGAGACTCTATGAGAAAAGAACTTCAACAAGAAGTCAAGAGATGAAAAATGGGTTCATAAACTCTGATGGATTGAGTTAAAGGAGTTTATCAACAGTGCAGGGGTAAAAATGGATGTAGTTCAAGCTATTAAAAAAATTGTAGAGGGCACTACTTAATGGTGACTTTCAGCACAGCACCAACTGAGCTAAGATATCAATGTGCTCTGGATGAATTATTAGCTCAAATGCCCAATACCGACTGCCATAAATACAAGAAASTGAGACACATCCTTGTCCAGCTCTCCCTGGAAAGCATTTAGGTTTTGAAATTCATCACGTAGGCACAGCACCTTAGCCCTCAGGTTCTAAAAGCTGAAATGATATGCAAGGCACGGGTACRTGAATCAACTTATAGTATTCTCAAAGAATATAATATAATTTGCATATTTTAAAGTTAACTTTTTTAAAAAACAACAGCATATACATAACCCTTTTGCGCAGATGAGTTCATCTCTCGCTCTTCAGTAGTTCCTGCTGATTTGCTCTGCACGTTTGCTGTCCTTCCCAGGCTGTCCCCCTTCACCTTCTCTGTACACRCTCAGCTCTCCGGTTCCACATTCAACAGCACTTCAGGGCACCAGAGTTACTCGCTGAAACCCCCCACRTGGCAGCACCTTCAATTTAGTCTGAAATTCTGGATCCATTTGACTCTAAGCCAAGTCATCATAATGAGACCAAAAAGCCTTCTTGGACCTCCTTAGTGCCTCACAACGTTTTGCGGCTTTCTACAAAGCCACAAGACAGTTATTAATGTCATGCCAAATTTCCATAAAAACATTCTGTGTTCATCACTGCAGTGGGCTGCCAGCACGGGAGAGAAACCAGACCAGAAGTGCTCAAGAAAATCAAAAGTACATGGAGAGAGAAGTGCTCATTGTCTATCTACGTACCAGATACCAGGTATGCAGAATTTGGAAAACTGAAGTATTTAAAACACATCCTCACACTCATCAGCATCTTCCATTACCACAGGCAGAATATAACAAAATTTAGGTGGAGGAAATGCTTATTAGCTAAAAGTGATAGTGCAAGTGCACAGACTCTCTTTGTTTTCATGTTGAGGAGATTCAGTAAAATRAGAAGGTGCAGCTTTACACCAAATATATCAACTGTGAGAATACTGGATTCTCTAGTGTCATGTCATAACCTAAAATACCTTCAGATTGGGACCTGTACCTTGTACTTACTGGAACAARTGTTCAACCTTTGAGATGTTTCTTGCAGGGTTATTAAATGGATTATCCATAAGCGACATTGCAGTGCTAAACTGAATTATAGCATATAAATGAAGATGTGGCAAAGCCTTGAGAAGTGAAATGGATTATCAACCTTGTAGAAGCAGCAGCATATAAAGAAAGTGACATAATTATAAAATAAAGTGAATTCAGAAATTTTACTTTTTTTTTTTTTTTAAACTTACTCTGAAAAAAAGATTCCATCGTCAAAATTGCCACCTAGCCCACACCTGCAGTGCATCTGGAAAAGAGAAGGAAAACAGGAAAAAATAAAAAGGCAGCATCCTGTCGTCAGGGGAAAACAGCCGTGCGTGCTGTGCCCCACGCTGAGAGCAAGGCTTGGCCAGTGAAGCATCCCTCACGCAGTGCCACCGCTCCCCTTGGGCAGAGCTACTCACGCGACAAGGTCTCGCAAGGCAGGTCCTCCAACCTCGAGACTGCAACGAACACGCACGCGTTTTCTCCCTCAAGTTCAGAGTTTGTCTTCGAAAGGGTAAAGGCAGCTTTATTTTGAATAAGGGTGGATAAAAGCCCCGTCACCTGGCTGCACGGWGGGCTGAGCCTCCCGGCGCGCGGATGCCGGGGCAGCAGCTCCATCGGTGCGTGGCACGGCGAGACGGGGACTCGGGGCACCGACAGGCACAGGCAGGAGGGAAAGCAGAGAACTGCACCGCTCGCTGTCACAGCCGCCATCTCCTTACGTTTCACTGTGTCCAGTTCTCTTTCCTGTGGTTTATAACTTGACRTTTTAAATTGCACCAGGCTCAGAGGTGGCGTGTGCCCCGACAGGCTGCACGCCGTTTGTTTTCCCTCCCCTTATGAAAGGCAACGCTTTAATTAAGACACAGATTAGAATTTATATACTGAACTATTGCTTTCTTCAGGGAACTTTGTGTATTGTTATTATTTTTATTTTCACATGTGGATTCTGACAAGAACAGGATGGCTGTGACCTGGTTTCTTGTTTTTAACAAATATTACCCWTCTTAAGATATTTCTGAATGACATAATCACATATATGCATTTGCATGCTGTCACCACAGGTTACTCGGGCAGCAAAAGGTCTCAGTGGACATGTCTATCATTTCTTGTCCACAGGCTCCAGAGGAGACCATACAGCTTTTTGTCCAGCATATAAATGCACAACAACCGTACTGGATGCAGAACTCTGGGCATCTGTCCTGGTGTCAGGTTGTGGGGTTTTATTCCACAAGAGGAAACTCATTCTTCCRTAGCGAATGACACTGTAATGACAATAAATGCAGAAGCCATCTGGAACTGGGAGATGCTTTTCTCAAGAGRATTTTTAAACTACTGTGGAACAGCACTTGTTGTTACGGTCTTAAGTTTTGCATTACCTGCCTTCTAAAATATAAACAGGAACCAACAAGTTTAAAGAATCTTGCTAAAAATCAAAGGAACTGTCATCAAAAAGGACAAAACCTGCAAGTCCTGCTCCCTTTAAGTCCTGTAAGAAAAGAGGYCACTATCTAGCTTTGAGAACAAAGGGATTTCAAGCTTCAGGACAGAATGCCTCCATGGCACGGGCGCAGGTAGAAACACCACCTTGAATGCTCATCTCATCTGAGTGACTTTAAAGTCCTTTACAATTAAATTTCAGGATGTTACTTTTAGCATACAYGAGGACACCATGACATAAGCGAATGCAGAGACCGTGCAATAAGGCAACAGAGAAGTTTTGCCAGCCTCTTCCGAGATCATTTCAGACCCACCTCTCAAGCAGAGTACCCAGAGACAGGCTGTCAGCGCAGCCGACGTAACAAGCGTCCGCCCGCGGCTCCTGGAGGATCCACGGGGAGTGGGGGCCGAGCAAAACCAATTGGGAGCACGTGGGATAAGAATAATATTCTGGCATTAAGGAATTAAGGATGTTATGACTCATCCAGCTTCCTTTTAATGGGAGTTGAACCAGGCCCTCGTTAAAGAAGAGATAGTATATGAATATAGGATAGCACACAAGAGCCAAGCACAAGACAGGCTCCAACGGGTGCATCTTACGCTGGATTTCTTGCGCCTTTAACTCTATCCTAGCCAAAACCAGGACAGGAGCTATAAAACCTTTCTGTCCTCTCAGACTGAATCGCCCTATACTCACTTTGCACTTTGGAATACAAGTTGTCCTATGGCTCCATACCTGAATGCCAAAATACCTACGCATTTCTGCTCAAGGTCTCCAGTCTACCCCAGCTTCTAACACGTAAACATTCTCAAAGCTATTTCACCAGTAGTTTTTCAACAACTCATCTATAGCATTAAATCTTTTCTTAAGATTAATTTTGCAGTCTTTCCGTTAAGATTTTGAGTGAACTATTAATCATAAGACTAAGAGACTGTTAACCAATTGATGGGTTTATGGTTACAGCTGTTATTAATCAAGTATTGTTTTGCTGCACTCTTTGTAACATACCATTTTGTATTTTTACAAATACTTCACACCTAGCTTGTCGCATTCCCAATTGCTTTTGTATTTAATGGAAAACAGAAAGAAAGAGATTCACAAGCAAAATAATTAGCAATTTTTTGAATACAAGTGCTTTTAAAGGGCAAGATGCTTAAAGATATTAGATGGAGGCTTAACAACAAAAGGGCAGAAATTTGAAACAGAGTGTATTTTTTTTTCCCCCTTCATAATTTGCATGGCATCTCTGTCTTGCATGGCACTGCAGCACAAAGATGGCAGCATTGAAAGATATCAASCACAACCAAAGACTTCTCACGAACCTCAGCCTACCTAAAGGCACGGTATCTTTCCGTGGTCCCTTGCGAACTGCACCAGGAACGTGCCACGTTCCCCACACTGTGGGCAACCTGGGAGCCACRACGAAGCCTTAAGAAAACAGACCCCAGGAACCAAGACCAAGGGGCTGAAAAAGCAGCACCCAGTCTGAACTCCGATYCAAAGTCCTCAGCTGATACGCATTCCCCAGGATATTCTTAAAAGCACCTTCTGCTTTTCCTCATCCATGAAGTTACTTCTCCATAACCAGCGCTAACTGCTCTGTCTGGTATCCATCCCTTCTCAGAGGGCCCTAGTGCATCTTTTGAATGCCAGCCACCTTTGTAGCYGCTGTGTCAACAGACCAAAAGAAAAAAATGCATGCTGCATTTGCAGRGGGAATATCTTTTCTGAGGATGTGAAAAACACCTATGCATATTAAACAGCTTATTAGCTGTTACTAAATTGCAGGGCAAAACAAACTTATGTTTTCAACCAACTTTCCCTTCCCCCTCTCCCATTTGGCAGCTGAGATGTGTTCCTGACAAGTTATATCCACTACACCTCAACGAGACAGTGTTGAGAATGTCAGAAAGTTATGAAGCTGTATTTATGGTGATCACTGATAAATGAATTAAGATTCTTATAAAAGTGATGGAAATGGCCTATTTATAGTTGAGAGCATATTTACAAGCCTCAGAGAAATTGCAATTACATTTTCAGTTTAAAAATGTCATTGTCTCCCCTGACCTTTTGTTGCTTTCTCATGCCCTTCAAAGCAAAATGAATTCACGAGAAGTGCCAGATAAAAAACTTTAGCGGTTATGCTGTCAATTTGCAGAGCAGAGGCTCTGGCACCACAAAAGCCTTTCCACCGGAGCCGTCGACAGAGAGACCTTCTCTGTGCGTGGTGCTTTAACTCCTAACCATCGTCGCAACCGATGCAACGCTGCAGGATTTGGTAAATACGCCAAGGTGTCGTGCGAGGTCAGGCGGGGATTTGCAAGCTGTACAAGCCCGCCTGAGCCAGCTGCGGTGGAGATAAGGTGCAGGGGCCATCCAGCTGCAGGACCACCCTGCCCCACAACCTAGCATCCGCGCCCTTCACCTGGATGTGCTCTGGGRCGACTTAGTCATTTTTGGACTGGCGTTTATCTGCCATGAAAATCTATCCTTGCTGGCATGGTAAGAGCCCAGCCTGCAAGCAGTATACAACAGCTTTCCCAGGGACGTTAATGTAAAAACCACGTGCCTTCTCTATTTATTCCCCCTTCTCATTTCCACGGTCTAAGCAAAGGTCAGCAGGTTTGTAGTCAATCACTGCATGCACAGGGACGCCGGCGCTGCCTCCCGCAGCTCTCCGAAGACCACATGGAGGAAAGGCAGAGCAGAGGCAGGGACCGGCCACCCCTCCAGCCCCTTGAGCAGGCGATCGTGGGGGACATGCTCAGATCCATAAGGGGCTGAAGACCTCAAGAGCCTCCAAGTAAAGTGGTTCATGCTACCTCAACCAAAGTGTCGTTCACCTCTTGGCATAAAAGCTCAGTATTCCCCTCCCTTCTCCTCCTTTCCTACCCTGTCCTGCTTTTCCCCTACGGCTTGCTGATTTATTTTTTTTATTTGCAACGTTTTCAGTAAAACTGTGATTCAGGAAGCGCAGTTGGATGCATGCTTCCCCGGCTCTCTGGGAAGCCCCCAAAGCAGCTGTGTGCTTATGAGGCATAATCAAGCCCAGTTTGATTATGATATTTTCAATAAATCACTAGAGACTTCTTATAATATGTTTTTAGCTAACTTACTGTTTGTTATTAGCTAATTCACTTCCTAAAAAAACTTTAAGTATTGCACAGTTAAAAATCAGCAGCAGTTCAGAAGTCGCTGGCATGGGTAGGGCTTTGCTCCCTGTGGGCAGAAATTAAGAGACTGCTAATGCAAGCTAACGTCTGGTTTAGCCTCTCTGTAATCCAGTTCAGCTCTGCGTTATGTCCTGGAACAAGTGTCTGTAGATTAGCTAGACAAGCACGCTTACACACATTAGCTAACTCRGGTTAATAAGCAATCAATTCACTTAAATTAAAGCAAGGACCCAACCTCTCCAGCCTAGATATGGCCATCACTGGGGTCTGCTCCACTGCCGTTCTGCCCCTTGCCCTCTTATTTACACTTACAAATTCTGAGCATAAAATATCCTCAAATAAAATAAATGCAAAGCAACAGACAATAGTCTTAGGGGGACCAATTTACATCAAACTAATCCCAAGCAACTCGTTCAACTTCAGCCAAATTAAGCTGTACTTATTCTACAGTAAGCAAGAATTCAARTGACTTTTTATTGTTTCAAGTCCATCCCCCAAGCCCATTGCACTGAAGTCACTGCAATGGTGCTCCCCATCGTGCCTGGATGTTCACAGGCTTCAGTTAATTGTACGCAGATTTCTTTTAAACAGTGGTCTTTCAAAGGTTTCTTTATGATGAAGCACTCCGTTAAAAGGCATAAACCATGTTATTAGCATGAATTCCTGCTCGCTCTCGGTTCTAGTCCTCCGCCTGAGCCTGCAGCTGGTCTGCGCTCGGATTGGCAGCGCAGCGCAGGACCACTGCACCGTCGTTCCCACACTTTGCAGGATCCGGCTGCACAAAAAACACTGCAAATATCCCCCACACACCCCTGATAAAAACAAKGAGAGTTAGGCCATATATGTTCTCCTGCTCCGCTACAAAAAGTGGCTTAGCTTCCAGATCAGCACTTTTAATACAGCTCAAATTAGTTTAGCTATAGCTCAGAAAACACTTTGCTGTTTCAGGCTGTTAACCACAATGTCTTATAAAATGAAGCATGTTTACTGTCGTTTTGGAAAAGTCATTCTTCCTTTATGAATTTGGCAATGAAGGATTCAAAAGATACCAGCGTGGGATTGTTATCATGCACAAGCCAAAGCTGTCAGGCTTCATTACTTCCGAGACAAAAATTACAGAATAACGTATTAAGTGCTTGAATAGAAACACGCAGTGCACCACGGCTATCCCGTGGTAACGGGACGACACCAGCCGCCGGTGCCTTGCACTGCACAGCCGGGCAGGAACCTGCMGCCCATCAACGCGGCAGCCCCGAGCCCAGGGTGAGCATCTCTTGGGGCAGCCCCCAGAAACGCTGCCAGCGGTGGGAGGGGGGCTGCGTCTTCCCGCACGGTGGGAAACCAACAAGCTGGTTCTGAGGTTGAAATAAGGTTTTCAGTCCTTTTAATAAATATATGCATTTTTTTWAAAAAAACAGCTTTTTGCTTTAGAAAGGGGAGAAGGGAGAAAACCCCATTTTCAAAGGTTTTATTGGGATGCTGCAGCCAAAAATTGACTTTTTGGAAACAATATTAGCCAACAATGATCCTTCAYTGCAGCTTTGTGCTTGCCTCATTCTTTGAGGTATGGGGGGAGGGKGTTTTGCCCCCTCTCTCTTCTGTAACAGGCGAGTTGTTGGGCTTTGTCGAGGAGGTGGTACATCTGTGAAGCAGCTACCCTCCCTAATTTCAGGATATCCCCCCTCCTGCTGCAGCCTTGACCTCACTCTACAACACACTAAAATTCATGGAGACTARCGTTCCTAAACACCCCACCTAGACCCTCACCAACCTCTTGAGTCACCCAATTTCCTCAGGCTAATCAGTGCCCTCTGTTGTGGTTTAACCCGGCAGGCAGCCAAACACCACACAGCCACTCACTCACTCCCGCCCGCCCCAGTGGGATGGGGGAGAGAACTGGAGGGGGGGGTAAAATTGAGATAAAGACAGTTTAATAGAACAGAAAAGGAAGGGAAAATAATAATAATAATGGTAGCACATACAAAATTAGTTATGTACAATGCAATTGCTCACCACCCACCTACCGATGTCCAGTCCATCTCCAAACAGCGATTGCTACTTCCCAGACCACRCCTCCTMRTTTACATACTGCRCATGGCATCACATGGTACRGAATACCCCATTGGCCAGTTGGGTCAGCTGTCCTGGCTGTGCTCCCTCCCGGCTTCTTGTGCACCCAGSAGAGCATGGGAAGCTGAGAAGTCCTCAACTAGTGTAAACACCACTTGGCAACAACTAAAACATCCCTGTGTTATCAACATTCTTCTCATCCTAAATCCAAAACACAGAGCTATACCAGCTACTAGGAAGAAAATTAACTCTATCCCAGCTGAAACCAGGACGCCCTCTCAGGTGGGATCCATGCCAGAGCCCAGTACTTTTCCTTTCCACCCACTCCCAGCCTTGCTGTTCTTCATCCTCTCCTTCYCCCACTGCGTCTCCTCCCTCCCTTTTATCCTCCTACACTATCTCCTCAGATCTTTCACCATTTGAAGAGAAAACTGCTGGCAGAGCGGCTCAGCCGTCTCTGAGACGGTAACATCCCTGCGGAGGGGCTAAAGGATGGATTTGGGTCCTGATTTGTACACCTGGGTAATAGATACCTGTTTATAGCCTGACTTAGCATTGTGTTTTCCAGTTTCCTCTAAACAGCTTATTTTCCAGCAATAAGCAGTGAGGGTGAAGTTTACCCACAGGCAGAACACTTGCATGAGATCCATTCACTTAAGCTCAATTTAAGCCTTACTTTGATGGTTTAACAGGAATTTACATGGTACACACAACTTGTTCAAGTTCCCTACACMGGGAAGATTTCACCCTCTTTGCACTTCAAAGTCTCAGCTTTCCCATCCCGCTTTTCAGAGTGCGCATCCCATTGTGCTCTTCACACTTTTCAYCCTTTTCAGATTACACCGTGGTATCTCACCGAGCTATAATAGCATCAGCCCATGACCAGCGGGGATCAGTGAGCCAACTGCAAACACGGGGTAGCTCCAAGCACCAACATCAAGCAAACATCCTACACCGCTCTCAGCGGCATCGCACGGGACCGTGCAAACAGCCTCCAGACATGAGTTCCCACTACAGAGCTGCACCTTCAAAATATTAGTTGTTTTGAAGAAAGAAAGAGAGTAAAACTTTTCAAGATTGACTTCTTGCTCTCGCTGCTGGCAAAAGAAGCCGTGGCATGTGCTGCTCAATTCATGCAAACAACAGCTTTTACCACATCCTCGGTCTTCCCACATTGAAAGGCAAGATAATTGAAAAAGGCTTTTTGGCGCTGGCACCCAGACTAGAACTGCTACTTCCAGGAGAAGGGCTTTAAGTTAGCTGAGAGTAGAAAAGCGCGGCCCTAAAATAGCCCCAAAGAGAAGATCAGGCACCTCCCGAAGCGCAGAAGTGCACAGAATGCTAAAACAAACAAATCCGAGCTCCTACARTCAAGGTATTTAAATCTACAACAGACCAACCATCAAGGAGTTCATACTTTCTYTTTCATGTCTCTTAATTAAAAATTTGTCAGAAACTTCGGGCTGGTTTTCAGAAGTGCCCAGCACTCCCTATTTCCTGTTGTGAATCTTAATGACCAGGTTTTCAAAAGAGTTTTGAACAACATGTTTTCTTTAAAGAAATAAAGGTTTATTTTGTGCAAGGTTCCAAAAAGCGTACATGGGTCTCACCACACCGACAGACTTCACAACACCCAYCTTAGACCGTGAACTCCATGAGCAAACTTTGGTGCTTATAAAAGCCAATGTGTGGAGTAGGGGGCTCTGAAAAGCTTCTGTGGGAAAAGCTGCAGACAGATCCTATCCCTGCGTAGGGCTGAGGAGTCGTATTTTGGCATGGATGCTCCAGTTCTGCCCCCTGTTCTGAGGTTTTTTAAAAAAAAAAGAAAAAAAAAAAAAGGGCTCGAAGATGGTCGTGAATTAGTCCAGCAGTTACAGTGGTAGACCTGGATTCAAGTCTTTCCTCTGCCTAAAGGGAATTTACTGATTATCACCCTTCAAAAGACTCCAAAAATGCCCCGAATGTCGTGCCTGGGTCCCAGAGATGCTTTTGAACCATTCTGCTGCAGTTGTTTCATYAATCTCAAATCTTCTTTGGATGAGAATTACACCTCAGTGGTTGGGGCAGGCTTTTCATCTCTACCCTCCTAAAACTTYCCCTATTTTATATTAAGGGAATAACATTTTACATTGAGAGACAAGTGAATCATGGACTGGGATTTAAATGTTCCCAGAGTCACCCAACAATAGGGTCTTTCTCAAAACTTCAACCTCAGCAAAGAATATTTTCTTCTTTCAAACAAAGTAGAAAAGTTTGTACAGAAAAGYCTACAGCCTAACCTGATGCTAGAGCATGTAAATTAGGGAAAAGAACTGARCCCAAATCTCCTGCTAAGCCACTGAACTGTTTCAGAGGGTTGCATGGACCTCACTGAGTAGCTTGTTTTTAGGAGCCCATGAGCATAGCTCTCTATATTAACAGGAGCTTGACTTGGTTCAGAGGAGATTTATAAGGCCGACGTAACTCTCCCAGACATGAGTCTCTCAGTCCTTGCCTAGTTGAACCGAAGCCCTTGTCTGTTCAAAACACAACCCACCCCAGGGATAAGGCAGATTGCTGGGGCAGGGCTGCTGCGTTCCTGGTCACCCTGGAGAAGGAAAAAAGGTCCCCGKCCAGTCCAAGCTTACTCAGCTCCTAGAAGGATGGTGGGAAGTCTCAGACGCGTCAGCTCGGGACTTTCTCTGCGGACTCCACTGTGCCCACGGCTGAACTGGACCAAATTAAAATCTTCAAACCCATTTCAAGCAGTCCACTGCAACTTTTAGCCTTTAACGACCTCAGCTAGCACGTTCCCATTTCATGAAAAATTAGACTAAAAAAATAGCTTCACAAATTAAACTGATAAAATGATGCTTTGTGCTAAATTTTYCAGACACCATTAGGCATAGTACAGTGAACCCTGGGGTGGCCTGATACCTCTTCTTTGTGTGGCCTCATGTAAGTACAATTTCTCTTCCCCATTAATACAAAGATTTCACTGCTCAGGGGTCGTTCTGCTTAACAWTTCTTAATTGAAGGCTTTCTTGCTATTTGCCATTTTGCACTGATTGCATCCCACTAAATGCAGCTTTATAATCCTAGCTCATTTAGCAGTGCAGCCGGCAGCAGCCTCCTCCCGTCCCGAAAGCTGCTCAGAGCTCAGGCAGTATTAGTCCAGGGAAAGCAACTTCTGGTCACAGCCCTCAAAATATCAGGCTGTAGAAAAAAGCATCTCCCACTACACAGGTGTTTTAGGCAGAAACCAAAGTAAGGTACGAAGAATTGGGGAAGGCAGAAGGAAGGACTGGCTGGAAAGAATTGGATGATGTTCTTTTTAAAGAGATGGAAAGGAACAGTAATAAGTGGGCAGGAAAAAAAGGTGGAGACAAATCAGGAGTAAGAGGAAGAAGGCAATTACCCAAAAATAAAAAGCCAGAATGTCAGATGTGCCCAGCTCTCCCCAACTCTGAGTCAGACATTCCTGAAAACAAAATTCCCATTTCTGTCTGAAACAAGGAAACAGATCTGGATCTTCTTACTGATCTCTCATGAGAAAATCACTGGCCACCTCTTAGCAACCTTCTCTTTTGGCTTCCGTGGCAATGGTCATGGACCATTTCACATCATCCAGCTCCAGGACTACTGGCTCTAATCGTCCATCCCAAATATCAAAAGTGCCTTCTACTCTGCATAAAATGATGATGTCCCACATTGGACAGAGAAGAAACACAGCCGTAGTTGACTCTTTCAGAGTTTTGGCCTGGTCTTTTGCTTGTAATCATTTATTTTGCACACACTTASATGTGCAAACAAGTAGCTGTCATGCCAACAGCAGAGATAGCTACATCTTCCTGGGATCTTGCTGTGTCAGTGAAATAATGAATGGCTTTCCCCAGACCCAAATGCTGATGACATAGAAGTACTTTGTCCTCTTTAAGCAATATTTTAGTAGCTTTCWCACATGTCCACTCTGCTGATGCAGTTTTCAATAATTTGCATGGATAGCATTRCATACCTCTAATATATTTTTCAAGTTAAAGATTAAGAGACATAAAACATCACCTCTTCTGGAGCAGTAAGGAGTTGCCCAGTGTGTTGGAAGTTTTTTTTTCCAGCAATACAGACCGAGCGACAGGGTTGGGCAGGGAGATGTTGGTTTGTTTTTTTCTCCTACTAGAATGGTTACAGCCAACCAAAACCAAAAGGAGTCAAGCAGCTCATGGCATCAATCTTAATTGCTTTCTACATTTTATAGAACCAAGGAAAAAAGCCTTGACCCTACCCAAGCAAAACTGGCAGGAAAATATAACTCCTCCTTAGAGCAATTTGACCTTCAAGCACTCCCCTTCTGGATTTCTCTAATCCCAGACAGATACACTTATCAATCATAGTGGGTGAAAGAAAATGAACCTGTCAAAACAGTGACATTGCTAAAATTATAGCCAGCAGTGTCATTTGTTAATTTGCCCAGTACCTCTCATTTTCAGTTTTTGAGGATTTATCAAACATATATTTCATCCAACAGACAAAATACTTAACCCTTGCCCAAAACCCTACATTTTTCTAATAAAGACTTAAGCTGGAATTTATTCTGGCTCAGGAGCCTGGGACCCCTCTGTGAGAGGCTTTCCAGGGATCTCTCACACATCCCAAGACCTTCGGGGACTTCAATTTACCTTTCCATAAAGCAAAGCCAATATCTCATTCTAGGGAGGTGGTGTCGCTTCAGCTACCAAAACTGGAGGAAAAAAAAAAAAAAACAAACACATACAAGTTGAAGGAATCCTTTTTAAATATATATTTTAAGTGCTCTGCCTTTGTTTGTGCCATTTAGCTCCATTTAAGTAACATTTTCATTGAATTTAAAATGAACAAACAGCCAAGAACAGATTTTGTTATCAGTGCAGCCCTTCCCTACGTTTCACTGCTCACACAGCATTTTACCAGTCTGAACGATGTACGATGACTCCGAACCAGTGAGATATCCGAGCAATAGTAAGCAGAAACCATATGTTCCAGTTAGGACAATCTCCGCTCTGGTCTGCTTTTAAGTGCSTGCACCCTTCCCACCGGCTAAATGTGCATTGCACATGAACATCTGAGGCTGCCATCTGACATTCAGCTGGAACAAAATGTTTCTGTTGAAAGTAACTAGAAGCACAATACTCACAAAAATTAGTCTCCAGACTTCCATGACTTGCAGAGAAATTAATGCATTATTCAGARTGTGAAGCTTAGTCTTGGCTACATCAGTCAAAACAGCAGCACAGGAGAAACTGGGATGCAGAAGAAAATATTTAAGGTTTTATTACTTCATTTAGAAGTACGAAGAAAAAAAACCCAAAACCTAAATAAAATATGATTCCACCAGAAAAAAAAAAATCCCACTCCTGCCACTGGCAGTTTTTGAAGCAAACCTTTCAACTGCTTAATTCGCATTCACCTAGATAGGTTAGTTATTGGTCAGGTACCGATGCTCTTGACTATTTCGAAATATATGAAACATTAGYAGCAAAACAAAAAAACACTCTAACATAAAGCTCTCACCTTTTTCTAAAATGGGACTATTTTCATTACAAAATCCTTCAAGCAAAGACAGCTTTTTTCTTTCCTAGCAAGAACGGGACTCATTTGCATGCAAGACAGGGCAAATTCCTGAGCAAATGACTAAAAACTTTCTGAGCAAAAATGTTCATGCATAAAAAGCAAATTCTTCATTCTTCCTCATATTTTGCATGSCCTGATTTTAGAATTATATCCATATTAACGGATGGTTACCTGAATATGAATACATCTCAAGTAAAAGAGAAAAAAATGCTCATTGCAACATTTTAGTGTGTTAGGCCAACTCACGCAAGCTGGTGGTGTCCATTGCACAGAGGAGGAGGATGTGGAGGGACCAGGGACAAGTCCTGCTGGTAGTACAAGTGGTCACCAGCACAGGAGCTCCATCCTGCTGTCATCTACTCACCACCCTCTGCAGGTGCACAGAGATGTAATTCTTCCCAGCCATCAGTCTGGCACATTTGACAAGCATTGAAGTTACACAAAGAAAATAAAATCAGCAGTGCTTACAACTGTCCAGAAGGAAACCCATAGGAAAACCGTGGTGTTGACCACATGGTTTATTGCTGAATGCTGTGCATCCAGCACAGACTGTTAATTTGATACAGCTGCCGTGACCTTGCATTCAGGACCACCTTATATTTATTTGAACATGATAGGCTGTTTGCTYTGAAGCAAAGTGTGCTTAATCAGCTGAGCAGAGATGGCCATGTGTTTCATCTTCCGAATTTCATTTTTTTACAGCAAGTCCAGTGTGATATTAACAAAGTAAATCAGGGATCCTTACTCAATGCTATGCTACGTATTCAATGTCACTGCAAGTTYTCACTCTTGCAGAAGAGCTAAATTTATGGTACGTAAAATTAGGAAGTAAAGAAATGGGGTCAGCTGCGTCTGATCTGCTTTTAAACAATTGCACTCCGGAGCAATTCAAATCCTTTTGGATTCATGGCATTTGGAATAATTGTATCATCATTTACAACCCTGCTCAGTAGGCACACAAATAGGAAAGGTTTTAAATCACATTGTCATGGAAGGGTTGCTAGAGCACCTGAGCCACGTGAGCGGTTTTCATCACGGTTTTACAAGACGGCGATAAGTACAGCGATCTCCGAGCATCGCCGCCTGCCAGGAGTGGGAAGGTCCATCACTCCTGTGACACAGGAGGGTGGGAATTAGCTGAGCACGCCAGTGGAGGAGGCTGGTACTGAGAGCAGATACGGGTGGGCAATGGGAAGAGAACGGGCAATATCGTCACCACGCTCCTTGCACACTGGCAAACTCAATGTTCACTCCCTTTCCAATGGGAAATAAATATCTCTTCCTTCCCTAATTAAGTCAATAGCTAATATCGAGCTCTAAATGTTGGACAGCCACTTTTGTTGGAGCAATTCACCTTCTTATGAGGGATTGGATGTCCAGCTGAACAGAAAGACCACCACAGTGAAGCCTTTTTGAACGGGAGCCGGAATTTGAGTGAGGGTCTCCCACATCTCAGCTGAGTGCTGTAACACCAGGGCTCTGGGGTCTACATCTTCTCTCCTTCCTCTGAGAAAACCACATTTTGATTTCGAGAATCATTTCTGAGGCAAACCCTAGATATTCAAAACAGGGCATGAGCGAAATGAGTCCATTCTGACCTTAAGCAGAGCTCACTGCACTGAGCACAACAGCGGTCAATTATTAATTTCGTTTCCAAAGTGGTTCAGCTTCTTAAAATAAGAACAAAGTATCTGRGTTAAAACTGAAAAATAGCTGGTTRAGAACATCAGTAGTGACTTAGAAAATGTTCAATAATTGAGACAATACATGGACAAGGTATTAGGCATTAAAAGGATGGTAATCATTATCTGCTATTGCAGTTTCATATCATGAAACACATTGGTAAAAACATGGAAAATACTTGACTTTAATGGGCGGATATTTTGGCATCTTCACATTAAGTACCAAGTCATAACTGTGGTAATTTTTTTTTAAATAAACTGCACATTTAAGCAATAGGACTTTTTTTTTTTTTTTTTTACACAAGATTCAATAACAGTTCTCCTAACCTTTGTATCACACAAGTATTTTTCTTTGCATAGTGTCACCAGCTCTTCCAAATTCAAGTTTTTTTAATTTTATGCTGTTTTGTAATCTGTAGAAATTTCAAGATTAATTTAACGACAACTTAAGAATGTTTTACACTTATCTTTGGCAGTAACAGAGCAGAACTCAAAGGGCCAAAAAACTAAAGGGCAAGAAGGGTGGACTCTACATGGACTTTTATCATCTCACCACTCTATCTTATGACTTTAGGGATTATTCACAATTGTCTACAAACATAAAGCTTTGAAAAAGACAGATGATACAAGGTAATCAAGCTAACCTAGCCTACTGTGTTCCAGGCTTACATTTTAAAAGAAAAACAAACAAACAGCCCTCTATTTGGCCTCTGATGCTCAATAAATACAACAGTATATTATAGGCATTTAACTCAGTGATTTGTAGATATCATCAGACATTTCAAAGCAACAAAGCATGTCAGCAAAATTGTACCCCATTATTTGCAACTATAAAATTAGGGCTCGCTTTTCAAAATTAGCCACCTTGAAAATAGTATCACGTTCCACATCTTCATATAAAGAGTTGAAATGCAGGCTAACAAAAAAGTTTTTTTTAAAGCAAGAAAGATAAGCAGAGTCAAAGTTTCTCATTAGGACCAAAGTTGTATGCAATAGATGCAATTACAGAAATTACCCTGCAGGACAAAACCAACTAATAAAGGCAAGTTTCACCACGTTTTCTTAAGGTTCGGGAAAAATGTTCCCTTTCCCCTACTGCTAATGCAACAGTATTGCAACCTTTAAATGCTCTTAAAGAGGAAATAATGTAATCCCTACATAACTGCATTAAACTATGTTTCTTTACCTAAAATCCTTGGGTTTGAGTCTTTAAGATCCAAACAGCCCATGGAGTCGTGAGCTGCTACTCAAAGTACCTGCAGACCTACAAGGTATGGTCGCTGGCCTGCTTTCTACAGGACCGTCTTTTCTTTCACTCTCTCACCGTAAATGGTTTTGAGCACAGACTTCCTAACACATTCCAGAAGAGTTTCTTCTTTTGCATAAAACATTAAATTGTCAAGCACAGAGGCCTGCACAGTTCACTGCAGCCAGCAGAAGCCATTGATTCTTGCATTTATTTCCTCTACATTTCAAATCTATTCCTCATGCTGCTTGTCACGTAGGGTTGACATATGTCACAGGATGCCATTATACGCTGTGGCCACACATAGCCATCAAATGCCATCTGAAAGAGAATAATATATTGAAAATACTCCTATGCACACTGCCTTGTTTTGTTTGCTGTGGCCTCATAATTGCCAAAAGTCAATAGTCATTGAAACAATTCAGAGAATACAAAATAGCTCTTCTATTAAAGATAAGAAAAACTGAACTAAGTTGAACATGCACCACTAGAATGATAAATCTTCGCAGCTTGTTTTACACATCATTCTTTTTAATGCATAATTTATTTGTATTTATCTGCATTTACAAAAACGTAATTTTCTTTTAGGAGAAAAAGCAGCAGAACTACCTCAATGACAGAGTATGGATTGGTGTTATGTAGTGGTCAGACCACAGGATGGAAAGCSAGGATGCCCTGCTTCTGTCTTGGTGCTGCCATCACAGACTGCGCTGGAGCGGGTTTAATCACTCTCTGGTCTTGGGTCACCCCATAATAAAATGACTGCACTGTTACTCTGCTTGTAGCAAGGCTCTACAACCGGTCTCACAGGCTCAGGTGTCCTCAAGTTGCAAGAAGTTACTCCTGGCCATGGACCATGCAGGGGACAGCACAAATACAAGAGCAGTTGTGAGTTCACTGCATATTCATTTAGGGCTGCACTGACGTAAACGGGAGGTGTTGCACCGCCAGCAAATGGAAATTCTTACCCAGAACTGGGCYCAAGGTTGTGTGAAATGTTAGAGAGAAGACGTGAGGTCTAAGAGAACTGATGGAGAACGGATACAGCCAACAGAAAGCGCAGGCACATCAGTACAACACAGGCTGCCGAGGTAAATTTCTTCTTACTAGCTCTGTCAAGCACTGTAAATTGTAAATTAATCCCACTTTTATGTGGGAAGAGAATTCAGACTTCATATATACACAGGAATGATGTGGGATTATGTACTACAAAGTGATTTCCTGTAGTATCCAATACTGCTAAGTACTAGCAAAATGTGCGAAATTAAAGTGAAAGGGAAGAAAAAGCCAGAAAGTCTCTTCTGAGACAAATTACCCAGCATGGAACCCACAAATTTCAAACGTGTCAGGATGTTATCCAGCAAAATACAAAGAAATCAATGAGGTTTTCTTGTTCAGCAGATCCTGCATTCAGCAATCCTTCACCACAAGAAGAGAGAACTCTCAGAAGGGTTGCCCTTTTAGGGGGCCTTTTTGGCTTCTGCTTTATCTTTAGTAATATTTAGGTTAGAAAAGTGTATTTGTTTAATTATTTTTAGGACTGGTACTAAAATAGTAACCTGTCAGCTCAGAAATGTACCTTTGGAATAACTGTATAAATGCCCTTTGGAATAACTGTACTATCATGGAGAAAGGTCTTTTCTGCAACATCCTCACTCCTTGTATTTTTGCAAGGGGGAAGCAAATACTGTACAATTCCTCTGTTCCCTGTAATAACAGCATTTCTACCTTTAGCAAACACCTGATCTATGCTTAAGCTGTCTGCATGGCTGTGTACAGTTACACGAATTGATACGCACGTATTCTTCACCAAAAGGGACAGCAGTAGCTTGTGCAAGTACACGCATCTTAGTTTCAAAACCAGGCCAGTAAGAAGAGACAGAAGGGATCTCGCCACTCACTCTTGCCAAAAGAAGAATTGAGTATATTTACGACAGTCCCAAATCACGTTTGTCACTAGAGGTTTSTTTAAAATCTTCAACAACAGAGCAGAGAGAAGACAGACACACTCTTCTCAGAGGAGCCCGCACGTCCTGCATCCTGCCCCTGCCTTCTGAGCACACAGTCATGAATCCACAAGGTCCATCCTTGCTTACCCAGCAGCACAGGGCACCTCTTACCTCAGGAGAGTGAGGTCCATCCCCACCAGACCTTCATAAACCTTGCRAATTCTTTCTTTGTTGTATTGTCTTTATATTGACATGCCAACGTGTAACAGCTTATTATAAAATGTACGGGGGGRAAGTGTATTTATGCAAACTTTTTAGCAAAATTTTAAACAAATTACAGTCTACTATAAAAGTTTCTCTTGGGTTCTCCACCAGCTAAAAAACACCAGACCTGCCTCTGCCCAAACGACCCTGTGCTTAAACCTACTGAGGTCAGGAAACACCAGTGAACATCCCTGCAGGTCTGCATCCTCCATGGGGGCTCGAAGGCTCTCGAGCTTGCTTCACACAGTGATATTAGTTCTCGGTTGCTAACGTCTCCCTCAACAGAAAGAGGCACACGGGAATTTTAGAAAATATGTTGTAATTTTTTGAAGCCCTGTTCATGAGAAGTTTAGTCACRTTGTTCTAAATATAAAACCAGACTGCAATAAGGTGCAACCCCTTGTATCCATGAAAACAAGGTTCCCTTCAAATAAGTGCAGAGGGAAAAAGTTCATTACCTGAGCATGTTAAAAAAAAAGCCTGCTTAACCTAGAAAGCATCTTTAGAGGTTTATTTAACATAATCGGACATACTTACAGSTGGAAATACTTTCTAAGCCCTTAGTAATAGCAAGTATTTCAGTCAGCACATCAGTTTCTGTTGTAGGAAGTAAGAATATGACACTTCAATTACACGGAACTGCTCTCGAGGGCTAAGGCTGCCTTCGGGCATCTTTAACTTCCATGACCAGTACTTACACTGCCAATAAGCCATCCTGACACCGACCTTGACAAGATTACGGGGGCAGCCTTTACATAATGATGAGCTGGTCTTGCTCATCATTGACTTGTGACTTAGTCATTTGAGGAGACAAACAGCTCCAGCACACTAAAGCTGTATAGGTTTTGCTTTACTATCAGGCACATGTGCTTTGTGCCAGCTGTTGCCTATGCCTAAAGCTATCCAAATGACTAGGTAAAAACGGCACGCCTAAAATGATCATTAATCAGAATTACACCTTTAAACGTTATGGGTTGCTCTGTCACACAGTTTGATAGCCCCATCCTTTTCAGCTGAGAAGTTTGACAAAATCCTTGCTGACCTCAGTAATGTTTCAAGGCCAAGAAATAACCCAGAACACACTATAAAATTTCTTTTACCAGCTTTGCCCTTCTGAGCCTAGTGCTCTTTAATATTTTTATACACCTATCATCATACATGACTGCTGTAAGTTTTGACCAAAGTTTCCTCCTTCCCTTTTCAGACACAAAGAAGATAATAATATGAGGCTTGGTACCCAGACTTTCTTAAATTCAGAATCTTTCTTCTTCCTTGAAAGTGTTTTATATCTACAACACTGTCTTCCCCCCATGTCAGGGGCACAAGACTAGAATTTGGTACTGGTACAGGCACTCTGAAATGTGTTGGCTGGTCAGCAGCTTGCAGGTATTTTTCCAGAAGTTTCACACACTGTTTCTAGCTCATGTTTTATTTAAACTTCATTTAATCAAATCCCTCATTTTTTACCAAGGGCTTCCATTAAAATGTTCCATTAATATCTAAAATGCCACGCTCRGTTAGTAAATTGTCTTGTAGTTCTTAGTCAATCATAAAAGCTACCATATAGCTCAGAGTAATTACATAAGCTGAGMTTCATAAAACGTCTCAAATGTAATGACAAATGCTCTTCTGTATATATGCAGTATACACTGTTTACACAGTGTAAACGCCAGATTAGTAAGTACTCCCACGAGTCACTACACCCATGTTAACAGTACTAGGAAAAGTGGATTTCAGTAGGTCACATCTTTCTGAAATACARAAATGGCTCCAGAGGAATTCTCTTTAACTGCACAAAATCCAAATCTGTAGAGGCAGCATTTCACATGCATGTCATTTRTTTAGCACAACAGTTATCTTCTTGATGGATTTCTTCACCATACGCCCCTATAGCACTGTTCTGCAGCCTCCCTCATTTCTATACGTGAATCCTATAAATCCCACAAGACTRTAACATGCTGCCTGAAAAGCTGTCTTTCTCCCAAAATGACTCAAGCCACAACAGCAGCAAGTTACCAGAGGTTTTTTCTCATCAAAATGAAAACTCTGAACTCTTCAGCGTAGAGGCTTCTTGCAAAAAGCATCTCTGCTGGATGCGAGATGYTCTCCTGGCTTCCCATGACACGGCTGCATCTGCTGAAGAAGACTTCTGCCACGCAACCTCAATGCTCAGCACAGCTTCCGAGCACTATCACTATGCCCATACTCAAACCCCATTTCCCATGATACAAGCCTAATACACTTAACTGGCTGAGGTGAGCACCTTCTGACTCAGATTTAGAAAAGCAGCCTTTCCCCAAGATGCTGATTTATTTACTTGCTGTAGCATGGGAACAATGTTCAGCCAACTATCCACATTGGGTGGCTCTAGAGAAGTTTATGGAAGTTTAACCATATGAGTGCATCTGGTAGTTAACAGCGATATGTTTTTGTTTCAATAGTTGTAATGAGACCCCTAATGTTTCATAAGGATATTCATAAAACAAGTAACCCTTTATTATTTTATTGTCTCTCTGATATAGGACAGGTATCTCTCACCCTTTTGTATCATCCATCTCAAAAATATAACACAATTTTCCAGAGACTATCAGCTCCTTTCCTCTCACTGCATAAGGAATTTTTACTCAATCATGGCTGAAAAAAATTAAATTGTCATTCTCAAAAGCATTAATAATCTGATTGGATTAGTCTAAGAGTAGTTACTAAGGTCTCAGTGCTGCCACTGAGTCAAACAGGAATCAGTTTATGGGATTCAGTATGCACTGAATATGGCTTTTGCCCCTAAATTATTATTAACTATCAGAATATTATATCTGCCAGAGATAAAGAATGGCTGCAGAAGCCACTATATGAATGAAAGCAACATATTCTTTTGTTTTTGAATTCAGTGTCTGCCACTGAATGTCACAAATCCACATGACGTCCCTGACTCCTGGTCTTTGCATTTGAATAGCTAAAAAAAAAAAATATGTGTAAACTCATCTGGCTCAGACAGCAGACAGCTCTGTACTGAGTATTCATCAGAGGAAACTTGTGTGTGCTGTTTATTTCAGCATGTGTTTGGAATATATTTTGCTCCTGATAAACCAGTGACAGGACTACGTGGGTAACAAGTGCGAAGAAACTGAAACTTCCTTCCTTTAGTTAAACAATTTTCCCTTTCTTTGTCTTCAAACACAGATAGAGCCAATGCATGCTTACAACCTTGAGAAGGACAGCAACGTCCCAGAACATTTACAGTTATCAACAAAGGCCAAGAGTCCCTCTTTAATGTGACATGTATTTGGATCCAAGGTGAAAGCAAAAAGTAAAAAGGCATTGCATCTCCATTCCTTTCCTCATATCCCAGTCAAACGTTCCCTCTTATGGTCTTTTCTGTATTTCCCTGATATTCCCAGAACACAGCCTACATCCCAAAATAGAAAAGACTAAAAAAATGTGGAAAAATGGTATCAGCTTAATCTTCCAGGGCTGATTAAAAAATATATTCCTTTAGAAAGATGAACCTATTTTAGATAAAATTTGGAATAGATATTTTTTTCTTTCTTTCATATGCTCTCCTTACCTCTTAAGACTTGAGGAAGTCCAGCAGCTCAGCCCCGAGGATGGAGTAGTGCCAAGCGGTGCTGCTCAGCCATCCACGACGACCTGCCCTTCCATTCCTTCTACAGGAGGGAAAGACCCAAGTCACCCAGAAAAAAAATGCAGTCCCATTCTATCCCTTGGTCTCTGTTAATCACCGTGTTTGAATAGAAGAGCAAAACTCCACTTCCATCCCAGCTCCATCATTTTCTCAAGAGACCCAGCCACAAGAGCACAGAAGCCACATTCTTCTGCAAACCTGGTGCTGCAGTGAAAAAAGTTATGACAACATCCACAGAATCCCCTAATGCTAGAAAACTAAATGTCCCTATATTCATATGAATACGTTATTGATCTGTGAATAGGGCTCTAGATTCTGAATCAAAGCACCTGAACATCTCCCTCTACTAGAGTACACGTATCTCTATTTCTCTTCTTGCTCCTCACCTGTGGAAACTGGACAGTGGTTAGGCCACTGATGTATTGAGATTATTGTCTATTAAGCCGATTAGTACCCTTTCCTCCTTCTTCATCACCTTTCTCCTGTTTTACACCTATATTGCAAGCTTTTTTGGGCAAAAACCACCTTCTCTGTCCTGTTTTGAGCATAACCAAGACAACAGGTCATCTAGTCCATGACTAGAACTCCAAGGCATTGGAATAATCTGATTGTTAATAGCATAGTCTACATTATCAGCCTCTTGTGATGGAAAAATCTTACTGTTCCTCATACACTACCTATTCTCAAGTGCAATGGGTGATGTCTGCTGGAGCCATCAGGCATCACTGTTCCGCTAATTTAAAACAATACTACTTGCACTTTGAAAGATGTAAAAAGTCCAAGAACATCAGAAGAGAGATAAAACACGTGATTCCCTTCATTTACTTTGCTTGAAGTCGCTTTATATGACACAAAAAGTGTTAGCTCTGGCGTACGGTGCACTGCATAGGAGTTGTTTAAGGCTGGCAGCAGCAAGGAGGATGAATATGACCTTCTTGCTTTTATAAAAACAAATGGAAAGTGATGTTAGTCTGGAATTTTAAATATCCCCTATCATCAAGAACACAGCAATACAATTTATGCTGGTCTCTGCAAAGTGCTGTTACAGGCTCTCACCATTTCTTCTCTTTATGGATGTTTTGTTCACATAGCTTAATGACAGATATGGCATATGCAGCAAAACTGCCTCTACTTTTATTGCTTTTCTTCCTTTGTCTTTCAGCAAAGACAACAGTGACCTTGCATAATCACCTAGTCACTGCTTTTCAGTTTATCTGACAATTAAAACAAGGTCTCCTGAAGAGAAGCCATGGAGGAAATACTAGAAAGTCAATCATAYCCAATAAAATTACTAAAACTGTAGCTCATTCTAATCCAATATTATCCTGCTGTGCCTGTCCATTAATGATATTTTACTCTCTGCCTATTACTTCAGTTAATGAAGGAACATTTCTTATCTATTCTTTCTTACCAGGGATTACTCCTGCAGTAGTATTGAGGAGTATTTACACACATGGGGTTTATGGTTTACTTAACACRAGTTGACCCAGCCAGATTTCTGGGGTTGTTTTGTATGGCAGTTATACTTTCAAAGACTTCTTGCAAAGATGATCTCTAAGAAGAGGCAAGGCTGGGACGTGGGAAGCAGACCCTCCCTGCTGCACCTCCTGTTGTGGCAGCAGCAAATCAATCACTGGACCAMTAGACCTTCACTGTTCCCAGGCAAAGGATGGGTTGGTTGGTCGTGACTTAAACTCTCCTGAGAGGGATGGTTACCCCAAAGATAAGATACTGGCTGGCTGAGAGGTCTTCCAGRTAAGGAGTAGAAAAGGCATTGGTGTGGTACAAAGAGTTTGCTTAGTTTTGAGAAACAGAAGCTAAACGGCAGCAGCTGTGGCACAGAAGAGCAGATCAAACAGCAGGACAGAGCAATGCAGACAAATAGGCTGTTCTAAGGAATTAGGACCCAATCCCCAGAATGCACACACAAATAGCTCGTTCCTACCGCATGGAAAGTAATTTATGGACCATTGGGACCTTGATTTTAGCCATAAAGCTGAATCCRTTCACCTGAGAGTTTAGGGAGGGAAACTGGGTACATGTCATCAGCACTGCAAAATAAAGATAACAGGGATGACCCCTGGAAGCTGTTGCATTATGGCAAGTGTCAGGCTTTGACATAATTTTCTGCCTTCCGATGAGCCAGAATGAAGTTTTAACTGTTTGGCAAAATCATTCTCTCACCAATTTGCTTTCTTCTTCCCTCCCTAACCCAACARTCCTGCAGAGCATTGTCCACAGAGTAAGCACTTGTGAAAAATGCACGTGTAAGTGGMCTTCACGGTGGTATTTGTGCACATGCTGGCTACGTGCCCGCCTCCAGCGCAAAGTCCTGCACCTGAATTCAGAAAGGGTTGTCCCCATCTGCAGGYTATTTAGTAACTGTGCTGGGCAGTTTCTTTCTTTTGCAGTATGACACCCAACAGCAGGAGGACAAAAAGCAAACAGCAGTATCTTCCTACAAATAACCATTTCTGCTGCCTAAAAAGAACCCATTCTTCACAAGAAGAGAACTGGAGCAGCCCCCATGTACACCTCTGCCTACATGCCCAGATGAGGACTCCAGGTTTTAACAGGGAACACATATTTAACTACAGATCATGTCCGTGTCAAACACAGACAGTAGGGAAAAAAAAAAAAAAAAAAAAAAAAAAATCACTTAAATGGTTATCAGGAGAGCTCAATGCACTTTTTATCATTCTTATGCTCTGCAGAAATGCCAGCCGCCCCAAATGGATTATACACAGCATATGCAACATATACATGGGGGAAGGGAGCATCATAAATTAAAATATACCTTCCATATCCACACAAAAAGGGAAACTAGTTCTGTAGCTATCACAGACTTTTGAACTGCTGAGCAAGAATGCCATCTACAGGCCTGTATTACAATTCTTCTCAGCTAAATACATACCAGGAGTAGAAACAAACATAAAGTGAGCACTCAGCATAGTATATGTTAATATGACTTTCATATGCTAATGGAAAGTTCATTAAAAATAAACAAATACAAAAGTAAAATCCTTGGAACTCCTTTCAAAAAAAATCAAAGACTACAGACCCTAAAATACTAAATCTTTCATGGAATAACCTAGAGAGGATCATTATCATTACAGCACTGTGTTTTGCATACATATTTTATGAAGAAACTTTTTGCACATACTTTAGAGGTTAGCAGTGCATTACATTTTGTCTGCTGCTTGATTTAACCAAATGCAATGCCCTGAGGCATTTATTAAAACAAGAAAAGAGAAAAATACTATTACTGTTAACCTCATATTGTAACACATACAGTCTTACCTAAAGAGGAGCTGTCATGCTTTTCAGTCCTACTTATCGGGCCCTACGGAATTGTTTTGACACTAATACCAAAATAGTTGAGTGAAATAATTTTACCTCTATGTTGCTTTTATGCAGAACTTCCATATTGATAGTGCTAGACTTGGTGACATTTTAAATCCTCACGTGTCTACAGTCAGTAAAAACAGATTGAGAAAAATGTTGAGTTATGCCAGAAATTTTAAGTACAGTACAAACAGGAAAAATATATAATAAAGTGAGATATAAAAACATCTGAAAAGAGTAAGAAGTTACCATGTTTTTAAAACAGAAAAATTATAAAGCAATTCCTCATCCCATAACCTCTAGCAGGTATGGCTGATGTTGGCCCACACGGACAGCGCCCCAGTCCTTAATGGATTTCTATTTAATTAAATGTAAGCAGATAATGATCAGCCCTCATGGAAAGCTAAGTGAAGATCATATGCCCTCTTCCTCAGTGGGGTTGATTTGGTTACCCTTGGTTATAGACAAATAAGAAGCTCAGGTTGACTACCATGCTCACAGCCTGCCAAAACAGACGCTACTCGAGCAATTCAAAGCTAGACTGTTCAAAGGGCAAATTACGCACTATTGTGCCTGTTGGATTCACCTAAAGTCATGTCTTTAGACACAGTTCAGAAGTGCTAGGACAGAGAAGGAAGGGAAACCGAGGCCCTGCCAGGAGCCTGAATGAAAGCAGGTAAATCAGCAAATGCCCCAGAATTTGCAGGTTTTAAGCTTTTCTTACTAACTAGAGTGGTCACAAACCGCATCTTTTCTAAAGCTCACCAAAGAAAGGAAGCATCTTGTTAAATTTTAACTGAACTTATTTGCCCAATTCTTCACTGTTACACGTTCAAATTCATTGACACTCATACACCTGTAACCTCATGCAGTTTGTCCTGTAGAGAATATATCAATTAAGCTGCCATCTAACTTAAAATACTGTTTTTCTCCCTTCTTCTTCCTTCCCCCCCGCCCCCATCTTCTCTCTCCTTCCTATCTCAAATTATTCCAAGCCAAACAGCTTCAAACTCATTCCATTTATTATTCAGTTTGTATGGCTGTCAAACAAATTAATTTCCTTTGATTTGTTTGGGTTTTTGAGTGTGTGGATATATTAATTCTTTGAATTGCAAGCACTGTTGTTTGTCTAATTTTGTAAATAATGTTCTGTGATTACTCAGTGTTGTCATTTTGCAAATAAAACTAAATCACAAACTTATTATTGGAGAACAATTTACATACTTTTATGCACCCAAACTGGACTTAATTAAAGATGGCAGAAATATTTCATTATTACAGGAGCAAAAGTTCTCTATTACTTTTACATATACCATGCTTTTTGTAAAGTGTAGCATGATGTATTAACATGTTCTACACAAAGTGGCACATCCTAGATTCAACTTGGCTTCATAAGTCTCAGCTAGGAACAATATCAAGTAACAGATTCTTCTTCTTCTGATTATCATGGAAAGTTTGTCTTCTGGATGAATGTTTAGCACATACAATTTGGCTGTTTTGTCCTCTCGCATCTTGACTGCGATCTCTGTGAGCTGTCTACTATGAGAACATCCAGCCAAGCACAGAAAGAGAATCCAGATTAGACACAACTGTATGAAAGACACAACTGAACCATCCTTCTGAAGTGATTAACAAATTATGAAGAGATTTCTCAACCAGTGCAGAAAACTCACTGGTTAACAGGCAGGGTGAAARAAGGAGGTACCTCTACACACTGCCCTCAGACCCACCATCAGCCAACCCTTCCAGCACCTCTGCCATCAACTCACAAGGTCTAGAAATCCCTACTCACCAACCAGATCCAGACTATTTTTTTCCCCAGAAAGCATATTAGATTGTAAGGCTGTTGACAGAAGGCCACTGATGGTTGAGCTGCACTTTCTCAGCAAAACAAAGGTTGATAATCCTACTTCTTCTTTCAGGAATTTAATGACACTAATTGAGTTATTGGACACAGCATGTTGAGGCCAAAGAGACRTTCACTCCAGGAAACCTGTATTTTCCCCAGAAAGGGGCATCAGGACCACAGCTGGCAGAGCTGAACAAGATCCTGCAAGGGGGATGCCCCAGGTTGGCCCTGAAGATGTTGGAAGTGTCTACAAGGATTCCCAGGCTGGTCTCAGCTTGCAAGCACCTACATCCTATCACCWGTTTTCACATTTTCAAGGCAGAGAAGATGCCAGTGCAATAGGTAGATCTCAAAGTACACAACACATAACTGTGRTTTACTGTTAGGTCACAAATAATATTGTGATAGTTTCTGGGCTTTGCCCAGAAAGCATTTTATTCCCGCTCTTCTCTCCCCCACAACATATTTTGTCAGTTTTGGGGCTTCTACCATCACACATATCTCAAGTCAAGAGAAAACCRGTGTTAATCGATGTGAGATAAGTACAGGAGCAGGAAACTTGCTGCAGTCRTAACAGATATCTCTTAATAGGCCTGTGATGATTAGGAGCTGATCCCTTTGCTCCTCACATATTTCCAGCCATCATGGGTTCAAACTCTCTCACCCATAACCATGAGGAGGAGACTATTCCAGCAGAAGTACCCAAGAATTACCATTTTACAGGCTTCACAGTGCTCCCTAAGGGTGACTGAATAATTTGTTTTGAATAATCCGCAGGAATAAATTACCCATTATTTTAATGTTTAATTAAGCAAGGAATCATTCCCTACTCTTCTAAACTTATTCTACTGACAAGTTTCTTCTGGGTGGTAAATGCAAGTTCTTATAGTTGCCAGCACCAGRACTACTTAAAAAGTTAATCCGTTCCTCTTTGAAGGTTAAGAAAATGCTAAGGAAAACAAGATATGAGGGCTTTGGTAAAGTGGGAGGTTCCAAATCACTGGAGCTCTGCTTATTACAGAGCTCTGCTGCTTCTGCAGCAGCAAAATGCCGCACATGAATTTACCTTGGAGAGACTGTCCTGACCTCCATCCACCTTCTCTAATGATGATGGTTCTTTTCTAAGTGGGAGGTGTTTGCCATGCTGCTGTTTCACATTAACTCTTTGTGAAAGCAATTTTTCCATCTGCTGTTAGAATAAAGTATTGCCACAGMGCTAGGACACAGGGAGAGGGCCTTGGGGTGAGGGAGGGCCAGGAACACTCATGTGGGTAAAGGTGTCAATGCAAAGATGACCAATCTGTTTAATATGACATAAAGCAAAGATCTAGGAGTGCTAGATCCACGATTTACGACCCTCATCCTACCTMTATCAACTGCTCTGCAGCCCTTGGCACTTTCCTTCCTGGTGGTATGCCCATGCACCCCTTGCCGCTTTCCTGAAGGCGGCCAGCAGATGCTAATAGCTATAAGACTCCACTGGCAACACAGGGCACCAGGTAACTGGACAGTATCAGAAGGACATTCCTCTTCTCAAGAACTTTGTMATTAAGATACAAAGACAAGTGAGATGGTGTAGACATGAATTCGAAAACTTCTGCCATCAGATCCARTTCCTGCTAATGGGGAAAAAAAGCCAGATTCTACTTAAATTTCTATATTTAAGTGTCATTTATCTTCAGCTGCCCCTTTGGTTGCTGAAGACTAGGTAGGTAATTTCCCATGTCCTAATGTGTCTAGCTATAGAATAAGAATCTAAAGAAAGAAGTTTAAGATCCACTCACGAACAACAATTCATAAGAATTACAGACTTCAAAAACAGAGGTCGTGGTGGAAGAGATGAAATAAAGGGTTGCTCCTGTGGGGTGTTAGCCTGAATTCTTACCAAAGTAGTCTCTCTCTGCAGAACTCAATTCAATCTATTATCCCTCTTTTTTGAAAAGTCTTATTTTTTGGAACACCCCCCAGGTTAGAGCTTAAAATTAGCAAGATGCTCTCAGCTGCAGACTGACGATAACTCTATCATTTCTTGCAAAATACACAAATTCTGAGCATGCCAAGAAGCATATAGAGATGAGGGTATACTTGTTTCCCTTGGATATAAACTATGCAGAAGCTGAAGCTTTACTTCACAGCGATATAAGTGTCTGAAGACATATGCTCCTTTATACATAATGGTAGTATCATGTCAGACAGGAAGGAAGGGGCTATGTCAAAGAAATTCAAGCTCTAGCTCCCCTAAGCAGGTCCTATACCTTGAGAGAGGAAAATGTTTATTCCGTTTCAAGAGAATAGATCAAAATATTCACCACACACGTGTAAGAAGCCACACCAAGAAAATATTTTAGACGGAATTTCTCCTGGCTCTGTATACCTCAGTAGTGCCTCCTATAGGAGTCATTACATCAAAATCCATATATTGCCCATATGCATTTCTAAACTAGTAACAGCCACCTCACCATAAAATGCAAAGAAATGTATTTAATTACCCAATTATTTTATTAGACCACGATAAAATCAAATATAAAGCATGACTTAAAGAGTCTTTTCCTGATGCGACTCCAGATTTATTTACTAACCACTTTTTTTAAGAGTAACATGTCATACGCGCAGCCATGACCTCATTTTGCCAAAGCATTTGGTATCAAGAGCTACCCTGGAAACACAAATAAAGAATTACTGTTTCCTGGGGAGTGCAATCCTGCAACTCATTCACCAGCAAAATGGCTGAACTGTATTCAATTTAGAAATTGATTTTCCAGTCTTTCTCCCTGTATGTGTTTACACAGAGAAAGCCAAAGAATATGTAATGCTTATAGGTATAAACCATAAGTCTTTCTATGTACAAGATATAAATGGACAAAATACATATATGGAACTGCATATTCTCTCTTTCAAAAGCTGAATGAGAAGATAATCAACTACAAACACGTTTACTTCTGTTCAAAGTTGGAAGTTACATCTATAAAACTTTGTAATCCAGCTCTTAAATGTCAGCAAACCTGAGAGCAAGCTTACCTTTGGTCTGTCGGCAGCTGCCGATGTTTATAACGGCCGTCGACTCCACATAAACACAGAAGTAGAGTTAGTTTCAGATGTGGGTTTGAACCTACCAGGAAGATGGAGGCAGACACAGATCTCCAAGGGATGAATCAACCCAATGTTCCTGCTACTTACAATTGAAAGGGACWAGCAGAACTGTGTTAATTGTAGCTCTTCACCCAGCTATTACAGCTTGCTTTTAATTACCATTCTTGAGATTTAGGGAAATCTGCCCTCGCCTGCTAATCAAATTTTCCATGCAAAACTTCTCCAAGTTATTTATTCTGAACTACTCTGGAAAGCTATGAGGAGGAACAGTTCTATTATTTATTTTTATACTTTTTCTTTTATAAGTTATATTTTATTTCTTAGCATTCATCTATCAGTCAAGCTAATAAAAAATTTTGTTTGTCACTTTTCATATTACTGAAATATACTAAAATATGTGAACTAATARTAATTATTTTATTTCCTTAGTATCAGAATTAAACATGCCTGCAAATAAAGAGCCAAACACTCCAGTCCCTTCATAGCMAACCAGAAGAGTGGAACTAAGTCCCCAGGTTGATAACACCAAGGACTTGGCTGAGATGAATTACCTTTTCTTATGCAGCTGAGATGCTCAAGTCTGCCAAAGCGCCCTGGGTGCCCAGGTCCCATTCATTTCAGCACACAACGGTTTCCAAATCCTAGTTTGGATTGAACTGTAAGGCAGCTCTGAAAAATCTCTTAGATCATCCTTGAAGAGTCATTTCTTCTGTTCCTGAGAAAAACATGGATGGCAAGGGCAGAAGTCCATTTGGCCAGCCACCTCACTCTGACCAAAGCGTGGTGCAAGGAGGGGGATCTCCCCTGATACCCAAACCGCATCTTTCTCTGCCCTTCCTCAAAGCTATTTTTTCCTGGGGAAAAGGAGCCATCATCCCCAGCTGTAATAGCCCATACATAAACTACAAAAGGGCAGGAGAGCCTTCATGGCTTAYGTAGTTATTTAGGGAAGAGCTCTATCTATCTCTAAAATACAGAAAACAATTAACTGAAATGGCTAACCTCATACYCAGACCAAATGTCCCCTCAAATGCGTGACTATGAGAAAGGTTCTGTTTTAACTCACCATGAGCTGTCCTCCAGGAACCACGCACTTGTCCAGCTCTGATAATTTGGGATGGAATGAGAGCAGAAGGTGGATGGAGACCGATACAGCCTCTCACCTATCTACAGCCTTCACCCACCTGCTCATTTAGAAGTGTTCTTGTGTAAAATTAATTGACATAACAATTAATCAGAACCGAGAGTACTTGTTCTTGTAGTGGGAATGTATATTTGTGCCTGCTATTAATGAGCTCTTGGAAAATTTCCCGTAAGATTTCTTCGGGCAGGGATACAAGATCTGTTATATCCATAAAAGACAATAGCTTGCAGCTGTGTTAACATGCTTAGAAGCACATTAATGACACTATATTATTAAGCAAGTTCAAAGAAAGAGCAAACCATTACAAAACCCACCCAAGACCCAACTGGATTTTCAGTCTCCTAACAGAAGCCCAGCTATCTGCTGGCTGACGGGCATTGTTCAGGACCTCTCTGGATCTCCCTGCCCTTTCCCACAGCCCCCCAGCCACGAAGCAGCCCGATTAAGTTTCTCTCCCTACATCTCTCCACTAATCCCTCCTTAGTAGAGGTAAACTTAATAGAAACCCTCTGCAAGATGCCAGAGAGCTGAAGGTGGAAGGCACAGCACTTTGGCAGAGGCATTTAAGGGCCCCCCGAGCTCTCAGGCACAGCTGGAAGCCCCCACCACGCACAGTGAAGATGTTGGCAGCCGCGCACCTTGGACTGGCGCATCTTCGACTTGTTGTTTTCCCTTCCCAAATCAGAGATTAGGTACGTTGCTAAGAGTTGCCTAGAGGTCACCGTTTAAATGCAATTACTGCCCTCTTTTATACAAAAGCTATTCCTAGAATCTATATAATCTCATGGTGCACTGCAGTGACTATTCTCCCCACAGTTTACCTTAGTGATCTTAATGCAAACTGAAAATACTCATTTCCACAGTATAGACTACAGACCACACAAAGCTTTGAACTGTTGTTCAAAACACAGCAGCATTGCTTATATTTTCCATCAGAAACTTTTTTTTTTTTTTTTGAGGTAGCCCATCGTGAAGGTACCACTACCCCTTCAGTTTCACAACTAAATGCCAGAGCATCTGAAAYCTTGCTCAGTGTAGAGCCCATGCCCTGCAGCATTGCCCTGAAAATAGTCACGAAGAAAGGGCTGAAGCTGCTGGACAAAACRAGAGGTAGCCAAAAGGCAGAAGAGAAGCCACCAGTGGGGATGCAGTGAACTGGACAGATGAGCTTGGGGAAAAACAGCGGGATACAAGGGGCAACGAGCAGGGTCAGGGGACACAAAGAAGGGGAAAAAAAGAAGAAAATGCTTGGGCTGGCAGGAGGGGGCTATCAGGGGGCACAAATGGAAAAAATTGCTGAAGAAAAAAAAAATAAAGAAAAAATTGTATTCTCTACAGGGAAGCAGATGAGATGCAGACAGTAGGATAATGAGCTCAGATAGCACCAAGGAGCACCCAGCATATTCAAMGTGCATTTGGAGACTGTCCCTGAGAAAGCACAAAGACCCCAGCAGGACCAACAGCCCTTTCTGAGATCCCCCATTATTTACTGTCAGTAGAAATTCCGGGGCACATCCCACAGGAGTCATCCTGTATTATAGGAGGGTTTCACTAGTTTTAAACAGGGACACTATGCACCAAGAAGTTTTGACYCAAGCACATACAGCCTTATTTTTACCGGAATTATACAAATACAAAAGAAAGTCACATCAAATAATCAAGCAGGCTAATGCTCTAGAAACAACTAACCATAAAAGTCTATGTGGGAAGTGGGACATCCCATCAGCTTCACCGGTATTTGCAATAAAAAAAAAAAGTCCATTTTGCTTATAGTCAAAGAGAAGAAATTCATTGACAGATGGTCATCCTAAGTGCTATGGTTTGTCTCCATACATAATGAAAAATATATAAACCTTCTGTTGTGCAGTAGAGGAGAGAGGCTTGAACACCTGTTTCAAATTATGATATTATAAACATTCTTGGAAATCGGAAGGCCCTGTGTTTTAAGAAAGTGAGGAGTGCCATTGCCAGCTGAACCAAATTGAGCAGGCTTGGGTCCAGTAAGCAGCGAAAGAGAGAATTATGTGTATGGCCACTGGCATACAGCTGATAAGARAACTGATTGGGCATAAAGTTAAAACCTAACACTGCAGAAATCCTGTTATTTTATGAAGTATATACATAAATTAGCTGTGCAAATTGTGTTTCTTAATRTACTTCCAATATTTTCTTTTCAGGCTTGTCATCTCTGGAATCCCTTCACAGCAAAAGGCATCATTTGAAATGTCCAAATTAAGAGAAACATTAGGTAGGTTTGGCTAAAAATTTTCATCCAATATCTAGAAAAGACTGATTGAATTTTATTTTACTCTAAGGTATGCGAGTTGTTGCTATTTCATCACTTCTTCCAAACCCGTTCCAAAGATGGATCCAAGCTCACGTCAGTATCCAATGAAGTCGTCAGTGCCTTTTGYTGATTCCTTCCAGAAAACATCTGCTTCCTCAGAAGCTCTCATAATGAAATGCTGACAAAATACTGTGGAGCTGGATGTCCAATGGTTAACTAAGAAACATATATGCCAATGACAAGAGGCTATGACCTGATTTTTATTTGATTTTTTTTTTTTCTTTCATTAGAGTGTTGATGGCATGTTGTCCTGTGGCTCAATCCACATTCTGTTCCATGGGGCCTTCAGTCTAGGACTTTCGCATAAAAAAGCTTGTCCTTCCAAAAAGGACTAGTCATTCATAGGATTGAGGTGTAGACTTGGAGAGTCTCTTAAGTACATGGTCAGAATTAAAGGCAAATTTCACTTAATGTTGCTGCTGTTTGTCTTCACTTTCATTAATTTCCTCACTGCTCCATCATGGTTGGGAGCTCTGACTCATAATTTTTTTCTCTCTCTACCACATTTTTTTCCCCAAGGAGACATTACATTTAAAAGTTAATTAGTTTCCTCACAAATGCATCAGTCAATAAAATTGAGATATGATTATTAAAACCACAAAAATGGCACCAGTGTTACAGATCGAGACTATTTCTGAACATGTATTCACCCCATGCAAATGTCATCAGGATAYRGATCATCTGCACTTCATGCTCTGACAAGACAATATGCTAGACAGGGATGAGCTCCGAAAGAAAAAAAAGATGCAAGGTCATGGGGTTTTTAGTTTGGTTTTTTGTGAGGGTCTGGGGATGTGGTTTTTCATGGGGGTGTGGTTTCCAAAAGAAGAAAAAGAGTGCGATGTTGACTGGTTGCAGCCTGAGAGCTCTTTTGCTGCCTGACCTCTCCTTTTCTTCTCTTTCACTCCTCTTTCATGGCTGCAATTGTCATTTGGATAGTTTTAGAAGAGCAGTTAAGTTACTTGCCTGGGTAAATGTGCTTGTAATACCAGGAAGGTAAATGCTTGAACAAATAGTGAATAACTTGGCTACAAGTAGAATTTCTGAAGGAACAACAACAATAACAGGAAGCAAATAGCAAGTTACCAAAAAATTTGTGTGTCAAACCAACAAAATTTTATTGCCAAATCTTGTTTGGCAATGTGTTCCAAATGGCTATTTTTGGTAAACCTAAATTTTTTAGGAAATTCGGGGTTGTCTGTGGCAAAACATGCCCCTCTGTTTATGTGTCYTGCTACACAAATCGCATCAGTCAAYAGCGTGTCCAGTGGCAGAACTGTTGTTCCCTGCTCTCAGTATTGCCACGTAGCGCTGCAATATTTAGACCTAACAGATGKGTTTAAGTATGGAAGGAGAATRCCYGTTTTCTGTAAAGGCTACAAATGCTGACCCTYTTCCCTGTCTGCTACTTTCCTGTGCACACTATGAAGCTGTTTTATTTTTCTCCCTTRTTCCTGGTCTAAACATTYCTAAAGCTGTTGCTGCTGTGGGTTTGCAATTTGTGTTACTAGGTTTTTGTGGAGTTCTAGTTACGGATCGCTTCTGTGGTGAAATATCAAGATACGGTTTTCTGCTTAAAGCTTCAGAAACTACGTCCACKGAAATCGGTGTAGGTGAAACAGAYCTTGGGCATGGAGCTGTGCTCGCAGGGATGCTCAGTGCCTCCTCATCAACACGGCAAGGTGCGTGTGGACAGCCGTAGGGTCGTGCCCTGGGTCTGAGAGCGTTATGTTTTTGCTGTTGGAAAACGGAATAGAGCTTGTGCCTGGTCAATCGAAGGACAGGCAAAAGCTGGGAGGGACCCTGAGCAGGTTTGGTGGCACAACTGCAGTTTTAAGAGATCTTGACCATTTGGAGAAATGGCCTGGGGTTTGGGGGGGAGGGAAATTCATTCCTTTTTTGCAAGGAGGCAGTTCACAAGGACAGATGGGTTGCTGTACTCTTTAACAAAAATATTTAACTTGGGACATATAGGATGAGGAAATTTTGGCTATACATAGGCTTGAGAAAATGTATGTAGGTATCTGTGTCTGTCACCTGCGTGTATCTAAGAAAGTGGTTCTAGTGAAACTAAAGCTGCCAATGAGTCAAAAAAAGGCACAGTTGACTAAAAAATGCTAAAGYTCTAGTGGCCTGTATCAACAACTGTACCAAAGATGATGCAAAATAATTTTTCCTCCACTCAGTTGTAGTTTTCAAACCTTCACAAAAAAAAAAAAGAAGCTTTAGATTCATACCCATCTTTATGCTAAAGGRGTTTTTCCTCTCTCGGCACAATRTCARCTGCCACCATTTCACCGCGGTTGCCCTTTCTTCTGCCATGAAAGTACAAGACAGATGGAAAGGAYCCATCGTGGTCTGCAAGTACAAGCTACGTCTACGATGTGTGTCTGCATTTTTCCTAAGGTACTTGTAGTATGGACTTTGAAGTTAACATTAGGAATGTGCCAACTCTCCCTTCTATAGTTTTTCTATGAAATGTTTTAACACAAATAATAAAAATAAGATAAGGTCTGTTCTGGAGCATGTTATGCCTATGAAAACTTACTTCCCCCTGTTTATTTTCTCTTCCTGAAAGCATACTCCTCTGTTTCTGCGCCCTTACTATTAAATGACATCATGAAAATTATTTTGTACTAAAAGAGGAAAGAAACTGCTTGTAAGAGATCAGGTGATCAGAAGAAACAGATTTTGTCTTCRTGATAAAAGTTTTATGCTTTTTCAGTCAATAAGTTTTTAAAATATCTTATTGTAGTACTCGAAAACCTTACTGAGATACTAGCATCTGTACTAAAAGCAATCAAAGTCAAAGAAGAGACGTGGACAAAACAGGACAAATCAGCGTCGCTTCTGCGTGTTTTCCAGGCTTTCCCAAGACRCATTAGCAGCCTTGTAACTAGTGACAGTGAGTCCTGATAGGTTTTTGGCAAGTTATCGCTGCAATAATGTCATTTTCCCTAATCCCYCTCACTTTTTAAATGTCCTTTTTATGCCTACTTTTTTCCCTTCACTGTATTTTTTTAATCATTTCTTCTCTTGCTGCTTTGCCGTCACTTTTTAGATTTTTTCTACATCTCCATTTTAGTTCGCCTATGCTATTTTTTTAATATTTTTTCCTTATTTCCTTAATCACCATTGCTTTTAAAAGTTTCTTTCTCCTTTTATCCCGTTCGCTGTCTTTATTTCGCTGTCTTTATTTTTTAATTATTTCTTGTCTTTCCTTAGTGCCATCACTTTTTAAATTTTCTCTCTATGTCTGCATTTTAYTTTGCTGTTGCTATTTTTTAGTTCTTTCCTCTCTTAAYCCTTTGGCTTTTAAAATTTTCTCCTATTATCTCATCCACTGTCATTATTTTAGTTCTATTTTTTCTTGTTTTTCCTTAGTGCCATTGCTTTTTAAAATTTTCTATGTCTCCGTTTTAGTTCGCTGTTGCTATTTTTTAATTTTTTCCTTATTTCTTTAATCCTATTTGCTTCTACAGTTTTGTCTACTTTTATTCCATTCAGTCTTTAGTTTTCATTTATTTCTTSTCTTTCCTTAGTGCCCTCACTTTTTAAATTTTCTTTCTACGTTTGTTTTAGTTTGCTGTCCCTATTTTTCAATTTTTACCATTTATTTCCCTAATCCCCATTGCTTTTTATATTTTCTACTTTGATCCCATTTCTTGCCTTCAATACACTCTTTTCTTTTATTTCTTGCCTTTCCTTAGAGCTGTCACATTTTAAATTTTCTTTCTACATCTATTTTAGTTCACTGTCCCTATTTTYTAATTTTTCTCTTTATTTCCCTATTGCCTATTGCTTTTTAAGTATTTTCTATGCCTACTTTTTTCCTATTCCTTGTCTTTATAAAATTACTTCTTGTCTTTCCTTARTGCYGTCACTTTTTCAATTTTCTTTCTACATCTCCGTTTTAGTTCAACTGTTGACTATTTTTTAATTTTCCTTGTTTCCTTAATCTTTCTGTCTGTCTTCCTTCCTTTATCCCATTCACTGTTTTAATTTCTTCAATTCTTTCCTCTCTTAATCAGTCGGCTTCTGAAATGTTGCTTCTATGTCTTTTTTTATCTAGTTTGCTGTCTCTATTTTTAGTTCTTTCCTGTCTGTCCTGTACCTGATTGCTTTTTAAATTTTCCTTCTATGCCTACTTTTGTCAAGCTCCCTAYCCTTATTTTTTATGTTTCCTGCCTGTCATGTACCCTGTCGCTTTAAAAATAARTTTACTTTGTGTGTCTCCATTTATTTAGCTTGTTGTCCCTATTCTTTAATTTTTAAATTTAAAGATTTTCCACGTGCTTAATTCAGTACTTTGCATATTGTCAATATCTTAGCCAAAAATTAGAGAGACCAAGCAACCTTCCTGCTGTAGAGAACAAAGTCAATGGCAGAAATGGGATTATAAAACTCAGGAATTTGGAACTCCGGTCCTCCTAGTCCTTCGCAGCAGACCCACCGTATATATTTCTATACATACACGTATATGTAYACAAAAGCATTCATGGTCATCTGGCCAAYGAGCAGGAGGCAATGCTCGGGCACAGAGCCACGCTGACGTGTCTGCACCGCTCCTGGACCACGGCTGGTTTGCACCCCATCCTCTTTAAACACAGCAGAGCAAACCTTTCACTTCAAACTGCGCACATTCGTCTCACGAAATGCTTCCCTGAGGTCAACCCCCGTGCTCTCCTCTGTCTCCCCTGGGAAGGCGGCAGCGGTACCGATGCCTCGTGCTCTCCTGGAGCGGGGCAGGGACACGTCCATTCAAATCCCCCCCGGCAGCATAAAGAAGCTCCCACTTAATTCTTGAGGAACAGGGAGTTTCCCTCTGTTCCCTTGCCAGTGCCTTCTCCATCTACAAGCGAACCCTACGTGATATTTTATACATTATATTTTTATACACGTTTTATCTCTCCTYCTTTTTAAGTTTTATTTAATAGCAAACAGCTTGTCTCCTTAACAGTAAAGACCAAAGTGACAGAAAACAAATTAGTTTCTAAATTTAAAACTGTGTTACGTTGCCAAGGCAACTGAAGATCTACAATTACATAAAGCAAATAATACCTACTTGTAAGAACAGAACCAAAACTAATTCTAGAAAGAGCTGGTCTTGGAATTACAATAAAATAATAAATTAGTAATTTTAAAACACATTAGCAAAACAGGGCTATAACCGGTTGCATTTGGGAAAGTCAAACACGCCCAGGTTATACTCAGGAAATGGTTTCCAAGAGACAAGCGATGAAATCTGTGTTTGCCTCATTACAAAAGGCTTATACATGCTCCTGACACAGACACAGCAGTCAAAAATCATTTTCTGATGCAAACAAATCATGTCTTGGAGCCCAAATGCTACAAGTGAATTTTTCAACACCCAGCGCTGTAGAGGAACACGGCAATGGTGAACCCTTCCAGGGGTTCTTTATAAACTTTTCCTCTTCAGTTTAGCTCAAATGAAAAATTGTGAAGGCTACGGGTTTTTTTCTCCGAAAGCAAATTCATTCCTGAAAGYGCATTTATTAAAAAGCAAATCCTGAACAAACAAGTCAGGCGGGCAGCTCTGCAGCAGCAGAGATGGACCCAGACGCAGGTCTCAGGTGTCCCATCGACCCCACACCACGTGCCAGGGAAGCTGCGTGGTGAGGGGTATGGGGCCACCAGAGCTGACCTCACAGCCCTATTTTATTCCAAAGGCTTCGTATAGAGTATGAGCCCTGCCTTGGGCAATAACACGCTGGTACTCACATCATCCAGCACCTCCTCCAGCTCCTCAGCCCGAGTGCCCATGCCACCAGGTGATAGCAYGAACCCATACGATCCCTCTGCCCTATCACCCTTTGTCTGTGAAAGCGTGTTACGTGGCGAACTGGTGATCCACCACTTTTTAATGGGCACAACAAGAGGGATGGGAGCTGGAAGTGCTTTGTGAAAGACACAGCAGCCATAGTTGGGAYACAACAAAAACAGCAAGCAAAGCTCTCAAGACATCCTGGTAGCAGAGTGAACTCCAAAGCAGCAAAAAAAACCAGGAGATACAAAAAAACAGATTTCTGCTTGTTTGTTTCAAAGAATCCCACTTGTCCCACACATGCAGATCTGAGGAGACCGTGGAAGTCAGGCAACAGAAATAAAAGCACTAACATTCGATGCTGCTGAGCACAGTACCCACCAAAGGATGCCGTACAGCACCTGTGCATGTAACTAGAAGCTAATCACCTTACCAAGCCCTGCAGCTTCCTACCCTCAGTAACCCATATGGGACTGCCTTCGTAAAAACAGTTACAGAAGGGTGGAAATAAAAAAGGATATCTGTAATCGACTGCCAAATTTCAAAGTAATAGGCACTTCTGGTTGGCCTTCTACAAATGGAAAARATAAGTTACTGAAGAAGGTATTCAAAATCCCCATGTTCTAAAAACAAAAATCAAGTTTAAAGTAGGATCTGAAAATAAGTGTTACATATAGTATATTTTGCATGTTCTTTAATTCACCTGGGTATTTTAGTGGTCAGTAAAGAACATGACCAAAACCAAAAATGTTTTCCATCAAAATCTCTACAAGGAAAAATAGGCCTGGACTGTGACTTTCTCCCCTTCATGACACATAAACTACCGTCTAAAGGGCTTCAACCCCATGCCTATTTAAGAAAACAAAAAGTCCTGCTATATTCCTTCTGCTGTCCCCTTCAGTCAATACCTGGGTAATTCCTAGCTATGGGCTCCAGCAGCCCCCAAAGTTGAAGCAGAGATAGACTCCAATGTAACTGTACACATACACCAAAAAAAAAAAAAAAAAAAAATCCTATTTCTCCATTCTCAACATTTCTTTCATCAAGGACATCTCAACATCTGCAAATCCTTAATCCCCCTTCCCTAAGTCAGGGTAAGGACTGTTGTAAAGACCTGATAACTAAACTAAGCCTTCCAAAGATCTACTGTGCATGTGTTGTTTCAGCAGGATAGATATCTCTGCTGCCTGTCCCACTCTATTTATATRGTTTTCCAAAGGACAGTTTAAAGGCCAAAGAGTTTCTGAAAGCTTTCAAGTCCTCTGCTTCTGTCGTTTGCTGTTGCGGAGCCAGATGAGCACGGACAAGACAGAGAAAGCAGTTTTCAGCTGCAGAATGTATGGGACTGGCAAGCTGGTAACATATTTCTAACTGGATTTGTCTCTTGCTATTTTAATTTGGGGTGCTTGGCTATCCAAGCATGTTAGAGTAACTCTGAGAGCCCCTGGAGTATCAGGAGTACAAAATCATGTATAGGCACAACAAGTTGCCTTTCACATTTACTCCCGTATATGAATGGCCACGCTTGTCGAGTRAAGACAGGGAAGAACTTCTCTCCAGACGTGTCCAAGAAATGTTTGGTATTTCTTTGTAGTGTGTCATAACCCTGCAGCGYCTCAGAAAACCGACTGCTGGTTGTCTTTTTTTTTTTCTTTTGAGGTATAGCCACAAGATATATAGTCTTCCTCACTAAAATAGACATTGCACTCAAGACAAACCTTACCTCTTTCAACTCCCTTTTCTCTGTGCCATATAAAACAAAAAAGTTTACAACAAATCACCTGCTGAAAAAAGTTATGGAAAATATATCTGCACCACAGGTGCCAACTAAGCATTAATTCAAAATTCAGCCCCTCTAAAGGTTGCTCCATGTTGAACGTACTTGGTCTCCGCAAGAGGCAGACACGGCTCTGAATGCCTAAGTGACAGGCTTAAAAACTCAGCCATGCTCCCTCTGTATACCGGTGTTAAGACCTCTACGGATACCAGCAAGCTATTCAAATGCCRCAATGGTTGTCTAGACATGTCTGTAAATTACTTTTGAGGGGTACACGACAGGCGGCTGGGTACCAGGGGGCTCTGAGCTCTATGCTATTAGGAACAGAGAGCTGGAAGGGCTCCTGGGCCATCAGCACCAGCCCTCTCCCTACTGACAGTCGTAACCTTTACCATACACCAGCCCTGTCCCTCATAAAACTAGTTATGTTTCTTGCCCAGTATTCCCAGTCCTCCTGCAGCTAGAAACCTTCCATTAATTTCCACCCTAAATTTATTCAARCCTAGCTTATATCCCCTCGTCCAGCTGACAAAAATGTCCTCTAAACAGTTTCCCCCCCTTCTTTGCTTTATCCCCCAACGTACTTATACAGAGCAATCATATCCCCTCTGTCTTCATTTTGCTCAGCTTAACAAGCAGAGCTGCTCCAGCCTCCGGCGGGACCGGCTCTCCCGTCCCCGATCAGCCAAGCAGCCTTTCCAGACATCTGTTCCGGCCCCAGCTGGGTTTTCCCCGAGCACAGGTAACCACAACCCCAGACAGATTTCAGCTGAGAACTTGACAGCACCTTTCACAACACKCTGCATCACATTAATGGGTCAAAAGCATCCTGTGATCAACTCAATGCCCCAAAGGTCTTTCTCCTCCTGTTGTTGCTGAATGATATTCATCTCATTAATCCTCAGGACACGACCCTGAACTTGCACTACTCCATTTTATCCTAATTCTATTATTCTGGTCTTCGAGGTCGTCTAATTCTGCCTAATTAATCCAATCCTCCTCAGTGTTGACACTATCTCCCAGTTTTATGTCATCAGCGAATTTCATTAGCACATTTTGACTTTTGTGCCAAAGCCACTAATGAAAATATTAAATAACATTGGTCCAAAAGCAGTCACTGAGGAACTCCACCGACAGTTACCCTCCAGCCCAAGACTCGCYCTCTTTCAACACAACTTATTGTTCTCACATCTTTGGTCTGCTGCTTAGGCCCTTTACAGTTTTCCTATTAAATCCAATTATCCCCTGTTTAACTAATAATTGGCTTCCTGCTCCACGATTCAGTCTTTGGAGACTAAATTAAACTTGTCTGTTTATGCAGGCAGGAAGGATAGGCATTGCCCAGATTTGTGGGAAACGGTCACTGGGGCGTTGACACATGCAYGGGGCAGCAGCCAAAGCTGCCCCGACATGGTGAGCAAGGACCATGGTCTGAGATGGGCAGCCTGCTTTACACCATCCGGAGGGCTAAAATGTCTGGGGGGGTGACCTACACCTAAATTTGCTGGGTGGCTTAGCACCAAGGGTGGTCTACCATCTCCCTGCTCTTTGATAAAGGAGCACATTTCTCACCTGGTGCTTTACAAAACAAAACAAAACAAGAAAAACCACCACAAAACAAACCCCTACCTTCATATAGCTAACAAAATTTGCACTACTAAAATATCAGGAGTATGAGACATTTTCTAGAAAAGTCCCCTGGGCAATATAGGTATGCCTATAAGGATATTTTCCCTGTTCCTTTTTCAGAAATGGCACCGACTTCAGTGAGGTTACACCAGGGATTAATTTGACCCACTCTCTTTGATACACTCRAAGCAAATCAATCTTTCATGGGTCTCAAGCTGTGAATACCTGCTCAAATAATTAAAACACTCAGCAGGGAACCTATTCAAAAGGTCATCTTTTAACAAAGATTAATTCCATTTTATYTCATGCCCATAAAATTTGAGACAAAATAACAGAAAGCAATGGATTATCCAATGTATCTCTCATATTGGCATTAAAAATGCTATTTATTTATACAAGGAATTAGAAGGAAATTGCCCATGCACCTTAAGCTCATATCTCATGTAAAATTAATGCAGAATATTGCACTGTTGGTCCCTCAATGGAGGGTAAATAAAAGCATTTTACTTATTTATTTTTAACTGAATCTACATGAACAAAAACTGATTTTCTGTTGCAGCATGCTTAAATTCTACATATCCCTAGGTGCAAATAAAGGATTATATAGTACTAATTTAAGCCTTTCTTTTGCAAAGCTTTTGTAGAGGCATCCAGCTTTCAAACCAAAGGAAGTCCTTTTTCACACAGCAAATAGTTGCACTGTGCAGCATGGAAAATRTCCTCCTTTATTTCTCTTTCCCTAAACATTTCCTAGCCAAGCAGAGTGTAGATGGTATCTAATAGACTAATTCAAGAACAGGGAGAGTTTTCACAGAATGCAATTGGAACAAGAGCAAACCCTCGATCCAAATGGGGCTGAAGTCTCCAAGCCTGGATGCTGTTCTTTGGGCATTCAGTAGCAGTCCAAGGAAATAAAATTTAGTTTGCCGGTCTTATTTATGATCTGTACCTCAATCACCAATTGCCATCCTTCAGAAGTGAGACAAAATTACACAGTTCATCTAAACTGCTTTATTTGAACTAATCCATTTAACCTATCATGATGATCTTCATTTCATCATATAGTAGGCATGAAACTGATGGGCGAAAAAAGCAGCACCTAGAAAGCAAAAAGTGCATATTTCTGGAAGTAGATTATTTCTAAGGTCTTTAGTTCCAGGACTTTTTCTCCTTTCTCTGCATAGGCAAATCCATGCATCTGCTTGGAAAAGTTTGGAAGACTTATAGAATCATAGAATCCTTAAGGTTGGAAAAGACCTCTAAGATCATCGAGTCCAACCATCAACCCAGTACCCATGCCCACTAAACCATGTCCCRAAGCACCACATCCACACGTTTTTTGAACTTAACAACATTTGGACTTTCCTTCAATATATTTAATTGTTAGCAACTTTAAAAAAATAAAAAAAGCTCTTCTAAATGTGACTGAAGACTCAAATCTGACATTCACAATTCTCTTATGTTTACACTAAAAATCCTATTCCAAAATACTGGTAAGTCGTATGTTGCTGCATTTATCACAGATAGGGGATTTACACCCCTATGTCTTTATCGTAAGTGCTTCCAATTGGTATCTCACACTGGCATTTGGTTTCAAAGGGCGTGAAGATGTGAAGCAAGAATCAATTTTTTCCAGTATAAGACCTATTTCATTCAATTCAAACAATGGTGAAATTATGGACTCTCAAAGAGATACGGGCTCTTTTTTTTTGTGGGAGTGAGATCTCCGGAGATGAGATTTTGATTTCCCACCTGGCTCTCAAAAAAAGAGAAAGAGAAACTTTCTGCATCTAAAATTAATTCGACTCTTCAGAAAGGCTACTAATTTCATGCAGGAAAGAAAAATGCCCTAAAAATGAAAGACACATTAGCAGAAAGTGAAATAGATATTAATAYGCTTGTCTCCAAGATCAAAAACAGACTCTTACAAGAGCTAAATAGTGGCTGAACCAAGACAAGATGCTAGGTTTTTAACACTGAATTTCAATAGCAATCACTAAACCAATGGGAAATTCACTTAAAGTATTACAGAATACCACAGTCAAGGTATGAAATATTACAGTGTAAAATGCAAAATGCAACAAGACCCTTGTAAAATTAATTACTGTGAGCACCTACAAAAAAAAAGTTATAAAAAAGTAGTACAGCAGCTTTTGCCAAACATTGAATGCCAGTGTTTATGAGCTGGCATTGTTATGAGTTAAGAGAGGTCTTTTCATTCTCTTCTCAAAGCAAAAAAGTGCAAGAACTCATCTCAATTTGTAAAAGCCCTGAGTAGTAGGAACACCACYACTGTCTTTTCCATTTAATAGACAATGCACATTTGTGTAAGTTGGCTGAGGGGGAAAAAAAGGGAGCTAAAATATGTATTTCCATTGGTCTTACGTTTGACTTTTAACCAAGATTTGGTTTATATTCCTTGCATTTTTCATCAAATAACTGCAGAGTTCAAGCCATAGTCTCGCATAAATGAAACGAAATCGCCACACACGATAGAATGTGTGAAACTCAAATCTAGGGGAAGCTTTTCCTTTCTTCGCTAGACTGACTAGCAGAGCAGTGGCTTACAGTAACAGTAAGGCGAAATTTGAAATGCCACATTAATTTTTATTAATCAAAAAATGAAGCAAGCCAGGATACAGCAGAAAATTTCAGGATATACAGTTTTTGTTCCTACTAATTCCCTAAAAATAATCAAATTATTTCAGCAATATCTTTTCTTGTCTCTGGATTACTCTGAGCTATTCCCTACTATAATGGAAAAGATCTTTGCACTGATGCAACACTCGAAGGAAAACAAGTACTCCGAGTTCTCCAACAGGTCTTAGCATCTCCATCTTAAAAAGCTGGGAGGCTGAGACTTGGGGTTATTTAGTAGTTATGTTTAGACTTAAGAAATCAATCTCTTTCACCAGAAAGGATAAGTATGGGGGTTTTGTTTGGACTGTTTCTCCTTTCAGAAATAAATACTCCCCGGTGGCATTCACCTATAAGAAAAGGAAATCTGCTGTCAGATAGCTAATCCTTAGTACCCAGATATCCACCTTTTGCAATGACGGGGTATGAGCTGATCCTTTGGAATCCGTAGGAGTGACATACTGCTGCTAATGGGAAGACAAGACCTCGGAGACCACAGGTGTTTTTAAAGAATGTGTCAGTAAGGTAATGTAAAAAAAAATATATATATATATATATATTTTTGAAGATATTCAGCTCTAAGACATAACACTTCAGTTACAGCACTTCTCTTGTTCAACATGTAACAAGCTGTTGTCTGCAACTGTGCCCTCATAATTACCAAAAAAGTCTTTAACAGAACAGATATACAATGGGAGAAATGCTGCTAGGTCAAGATTAACGAGCAGAGAGGCAGAGAAAGAGTGTTGTCTGAGGTGTTTGCAAAAACCCAATGTTCCCTTCACAGAGTGTATTTCATTATCTGAGAGCCAAACCTCTTCTCACTTGACCTTTAACAAATTTCTGAAACTCGTAGGGCCACAGCTCTTGCTGATCATCTACTAGTCCTGCCTCACTGCAACAACAGGGATCTACCACTTGTGAGATGGGTGATGGAGAGGAAAAGTCAGCAGCTCATCTGAGAAAGGTAAATTTTACTCCTTTGATGATGGACGAGAACTATTTTTTTTTTCCCCCCCTTTTCCTTCATCTCTATTGCCATGCAAGAACTTCATGTAGGAAACTAGCATCAGTATTTCCAAGAACTCTTCTCCTCTCAGAGCACCCACTTATGCAGGCTCCGCAGTTACATTGATGTGCTTTTAGAGAAACATCAGTCCCATTGAAAATTTCTGGTCATTGAGTGAGTTTCAAAATYATTCTGCACTGATCCTGAGAAATTAAATCAGACAGAGATACAAAAGAAAGTAACAGCAAACTCGGGCAAAGACTAAAGCAACATATAGTTGAAACATTGACACCAAACAATGTGCTATCCTGCTTCATAACCCAGTCCAACTCATGAAAACAGATGTGATCGTTCGCTATTGAAATTAAGGACAGTACATTACTTTTCGGAAACTAATATTGCAGCTAAGCTGAAGACTGTATTGCAGACTAAGGAAAAGAATAAACTCTCTTTTTCAGAGAATCATAGAATTGTTTAGRTTGGAAAAGACCTYTAAGATCATCAAGTCCAACCRTTAACCTAGCACTGCCAAGTCCACCATTAAACCAYGTCCCTAARCACCACAGCTGAACATCTTTTAAACACCTCCAGGGATGGTGACTCCACCAYTTCCCTGGGCAGCCTGTTCCAGTGTTTGACAACCCTTTTGGAGAAGACATTCTTCCTAATGTCCAACCTYCCCTGGCRCAACTTGAGGCCATTTCCTCTCGTCCTATCRCTTGTTACTTGGGAGAAGAGACCARCACCCGYCTCTCTACAGCCTCCTTTCAGGTRGTTGTAGAGRGYGATAAGGTCTCCCCTCAGCCTCCTCTTCTCCAGGCTAAACACCCCCAGCTCCCTCAGCCGCTCCTCATMAGACCTGTGMTCCAGACCCTTCACCAGCCTCRTCGCCCTTCTCTGGACACGYTCCAGCACCTCAATGTCCTTCTTGTAGTGARRGGYCYAAAAYTGAACACAGTATACAGGACCCTATTGACTGGTAACAAAAAAAMCTGATGATCTGGCAAGAGGTGAGCTATCAGGTGAGCAATGTGGGCTGTGATACTGTACCGCAGAAGATGGAAGAGTGCGGAGTTTGTCTGGGAACCAGTGTGTCTACCCATGTATGTGATGTTCCTTGTGGCAGCCTCTGAGCATACAGAGACGTGGTTGAGGTTAAAACCAGGGAAGGGTGGTGGAAGTGAGGAGCAATTRCTGCTGCTGTGCTGGGTAGGGAAGGAGGGGGATGAGTAGCTGAGCAGCCTATCTAGGCAAGAGTTAAATGCTCAACAGCAAAGGACAGAGATTAGAGAAAGAGGAGGATAAGGCTGAAAAACAGACTTTGAGGTCAAGTTTGGGAGAGGTACTGCTAGACTCGGTGGCTAGTTTATGTAGGATGGAGCGGGTGGAAGCCAGGCTGAAGAGCGCATCCAGGRTAAGAGCGTGGATGTGGACAGGCTGCTTGGCGCGTTCAGAGGCRCAGGGGAGGAGCGAGAAGGGATGGCAGTCACAGAAAACTATCTCCTGAAATAGCTTGCCTCTGAGAGTGTGTTTTGTTCCTGGGATTACAGGAAAAGGGTATCATTTTTGATGACTAGTCTATCTATAATTAGGCTCCTAAGCTGCTGCCAAGGAGAGTATGATTTTTCAAAGGAACATGTGCCAAATGTATTGAATTAGTTAGAAACAAATGAGCTTTGTTTATATTTTTGAGGGAACTTCCTAATTATGTTAGGTTCGAGTGCTGAGAATGTCAGCAAGTAATGAAAATGAACAGTTGATTTAAGAAAACGGTTAGATACCTTTCCCAGAGTGAAAGGGTTGATAGCATACCCCCAAGTAGCAAGAATATTACAACCAGAGGGGTCAAGTATAGTTAGCACCTAAAGGCTARTCATAGAATAACACAAGTATTTCATTTATTATTTTATAATAAATGCAGTTATGCCACCTTGTCTGTAACCTTCAACTCACCTACTTAAAAGAAAAGCTTTTCTTTTTATCCTTTTAAAGATGTAATATAAAATGTCATGTGATTGTAAACAGCATGAGTACTTTTATTTTTTTTTGATAGCAATTCAGTTTTGATCAAGTCTGAGATTCTGTTCACACTGTTTAGTTTTAGACTCTCAATGTCAAAAGTTTCTACAGAAAAGAACATTCACACTRAAAACAGAAGTCCTTCAGATAGATTTTGCACATCCACGAGTATCTCCTGTGGCATCTCTGTTTCACTGCTTCCAACATAAACCAAATGATGTGCCTCATAACTTGATAGCCTGCAAGGTGGGACAGAATGGTAAGGTCCCAGACCAGAGATCCACTTGCACATCCGCATCTACCGATGTTATCCCACACAGATGTCCATCTAGACTCTGCTGATGGTTTCTACGTGCTTCCAAGCCAGAATTTTCCAGTACGTCATTATTGTTGCCAGAAATGTGATTGGGTCCCTCTACATGACTAGTTGTTGGTAAAACACTAGAGAAAATGTTAAGAGATAAATGCACTAAAAATAAACCCCTTCTCAAAGAAAAGAAAAAAAAACTATTCAGTAAAAAGGCTAGGCTGCTGCTCTGTATCTGATAGCTTCAGCAAGTCACACTGTCAGACGAAGTCTATTCACCTTCAGTCTGATGTTTCTAGTCTACAAGTGATATCGCTGCGATAAGTCAGGAGACATTTCTGATTATTTATAAGGGATGAAGCTTCCAGAGATGCTGAAGGCACAGACAAAAGAAAACTTCTCACCCAAAAATATTTCATATACAGTGACCAACMTGCAGAGTTTTGCAGATCACGCTTAGGGATATTTTTCCTGGTTTTAGACTTTTAATATCACACAGCTYGTGACAAGTCACCATGCAACCAGTGGTTGATGTGAAACTTGTATGGAAAAATTAAAGAAAACAAGCATTTAAACAGAAAATTTAATTCAGCCATAAGCCATGCTATGCCCCATTGGCTCCAGTGGAATTGCAGCTGTGCTTTCTTCCACTTTGGTGGGACACAGATTATGTAGATCACTTAACACAAAACATCCCTCARAGCTTTCCTAGGTAGAGGAATAAGCAGAGGCTTAATTGGAGCCCAAGAGGATTGAGCACGTCCTAACTGTTGTTTGACCAACCTTTGCGGAGCACACCCACGCTGCTGAAACCTGATGTTCGTTAATCAGCCCAGACCAGCCTAAGTAAATCTTCCATAATTGCTATAGAAGCCATTGAGACAACATCTGTGCTAGAACCAGTATGATAAATCAAACTCTACAGTTTGGGGTGGGTGGTGGGACATCACAGGAATACATTTTTCCTAGTATARCATCTATTATCCTCCAATTTACAGCTATATGTATGTAGGGTTATAAATAACTATAAAAATGTATTTATAAATCCACTAGAATTATAATAATTGTTATGCATTATGAATATGTAAAGGATACAGACAAACTCTTCTAAACACATGGGTAAAGTAACCATATGTCTAACTAAAGCAGGATTATARTTTAGATCAAATTGTTGCTTCACTTAATTTGAAGAATTACATACAATTAAAAAACCCTTAAYGTGGCAGAAACTGTGTCACTACAGTTCTTTCAATACAGCAAATGAATGAATTACGGGGAGGATCAATCCAGGCACATACCCTGAGCAGGGATGCTGTACATAACCTGACTGCAGGAGGTGAATTTCTCAGATTTCACTAAATAAGAACAAACCATTTCTAGAGTTTGTGTTACAGAAGCATGAATACAAGATAACACTGTTTTATGTAAGACAACTCGCCTCCTTGACTGTGCCCCTGGGTTCAGCCAACCCAATCAATCTCAGACTACATTTAAACTCACACTAAACTCTTATTGTTAATGGCCCCTTTATACATTCAAATAACATGAAAAGAAACTACCCAAAAGCAGATTTTTTTGGCCCTATTGGCACAAATCATTCCCAGAGAAATTCTTTGCCCTTCTAGCATCCCTTTGAGGAGGATAAACTCATCTTTTTCCTTCCCTTTTAAATCTTCCCACTAAAACAAAGCAGCAAGTAAGATAGTAACGCCTCTTCTTTCAGTATTAACTGAGGACAAGAACACTGTCCTCTCCATTTATGTTTCATATTCTTATCCTTTATTTCTAGTAAAAAACAAAACAAAACAAACCACCAACACATTTATCATTTTTGCTTCACTTTTCCTTAAGCCTTTTCCTTTCAGGCTAACCATCTTTGGCCATCACATAGATGAGAGGTCTTGGTAGAGCTGCAGTGATGCCTGGGCTTTTGTCAGTGTAGGCTACACCCTAGGCAAATCTAAATAAAAGTTAAAACTTTTCATCCCTTTTTCCCCAGCAACATCCAACAGTAAGATAACTTATGTAAAGACTTTGGTCTCTCTGTCATTGTACTGATATGATCTGAAGAAGAAGTAAATACACAACATTTTTTTTTTTTGTATGGCACTTCATTCTACAAGATCTTATTGGGAATATCTCATTAACTGAATCTGCAAGTTCAGTCCTTTACCACCAAATAAACCCGGTTCRCAAGTCTGAACACTGAACGCTATGTTTTCTGTCTGTACTCCGGACAGCCAGCAGGACATGYGCCCTTGTTAATCCAGAGGCGATAAATTCAGTAGCCCTTATCTGACAAGGAGAACGACACTCGTTTAACCAGTCATGTAACACCGAGCCATCAAAAAAACTCTAAAAACCCTATTGCCGAGTATTTATTACCCTAGTCACAGATATAAGAGGCATAAAATAATACCAGTGTGGYTTATTTGAGGAGAGCTTTGATTTTATAGCAGTCATTTTTATTGAAAGCTATACACAAATTGTGCAGCAGTACCACGATATGTTCAGATAATGAGTCAAGCAATGACAGTTAACTTCTTTAGCCTTTGTTTACAGKATGTGGAAGGTTTTTCTATGAATTACATGTAGAAAAGTTGTTATGAAGTCTCAGGAAAGTACAGGTGCTGTGGGTTATGCAAATTAACCGTAAAATGCTAGCAAAGTCAACGTTTTGTCACTGTCTTGATGGATAGAAATGTGTTTAGGGCTGACAGGCAATCTGAAAATTACCATTACATCTCATTTCCTCTTCTGAGAGTTTTTGTTCTTACCGAATGAGGAGGATCTTGAATATCCTGATCAAACAGCAGAAATTGGCTGCCATCTTCTGACACTTCACGGATAACGTACTGTAATTTTGCTGAAGTAATTGTCCTGATTCTGTTGTAGAAAAGCCCTTTCTWACTTTCACAGGAGAATGAAACATTAGTCAGGACATGGGATATGATTGGTAACGGCCTTAAGAAAATTACAGCACAAAATCCTTCAGTACCCACAAAATCACCTAAAGTTTTCAAAGTGAAGAGACCCACTGAAAACAAAGTAAAACACGCCAGAAAGGCTGCGACATTGAAATCTCAAGAGTGCAAGGAGATTGGATTCGTTTTGTGGCATTTTGCGTTTATATTACAATTTTACATTGAAAAAAAATGAGCTGTTAGGTTTTCTATGTCCAATACAGCCCACAATAAACATTATACTATCTTGTTTCAACTCTTCTTATATAGTTTTGAAAATAATTCAAGTGCTCTGGCCATGAATTTGCCCATGTAGATGTAAGGTGAAAGGAGTCCTACCATCGTCTCAGCATACCTCTCCCTCCYGCCTCAAGTTAGAGGTGCACAGCATAACGGCCTGCCAGCGCAATGCCACGTACGGCAAAACAGAAGTATAACCATAAAACCAGGATAAACTTAAGCCCAGAGTTTTGCTTTGCTTAATTCTGCATTAAGGAAAATAAAGCGGCACRTGTACTAATAGACTGCGTAACAGCATCCCTTAGGATGAAAGTAAAGAGTCACTTAAACACTAAGYAGAGAACGATCTATATTATTATTGCAGAGACCAATCCTGCAGTTACAGGACAACAGGCAGCTTAGAGTGACATTTTCTTCTGTCATTGCCTTCTGTCAGCGATCAAGGGACCTGGCATACCTCCGGATAGCCAGATTATTGGGTGGGCAGGTACAGGGGAGAGAATATTCCTTGTTGATCACAGGAGAGCACAAACGGCAGGATGAACTGCAGGAAGCATTTGTTATGCACAGACCAGATATTTGGTCGGGATTTTATCTATGTTTTTATCCCATTGATTAAAATTTTTAGGGTGTTTCTTTTAAAATTAAGATAATGTTACTACAATTAAAGAGAGGGTAATTACAACCATCTATAACCATATACATATGTTAAAAAGGCAGATTTTTCGTTGCAAATATTGCTTCAGCCACAAGTCAGGTAAGAATCCCATTCTATATCAACAGCTTTCCTTCACCATATTAGCTCAGCTACAGTAGCAAGTAGTGATAAACCCCTTAAATCTTTTTATATATAGTCCCTTTCCCTGCTGACCACAAYAGAGCAAACTGCTTCACTCACTTTCTTCTCCTTTGGTCATCTACACAATCTGTTGCACATGGACTGAGAAACAGACCTTCTATTCCAGATATTAACCCAAGACAAACAAACATATTTTGAAAACAAAATAGAGGTTGAAATAGAAGATTTGTTATGGTATTGGAGGAATAACTTTTTGTTGTTGCAGTGGAATTTGCAGGGGTTTTTTAACCATTTAAGCGGAGRAGGCTAAATGATAAGAAATACTAATTCCCAAATTAATCGAGGTTAAGCTCACATTAAATSAAACAATTTATGTCCACTTGTTCTGAATTTTACTTTATTTTGATGAAAAAGAAGAGAGACAAGGAGAATGAGAAGGTCTGTGCATGAGCCACACATAGCCCAGTCAGGGATACTGTACTCTTGTACACACACAAATGAACATCTAGGAGATACAAAAACAGAGTTTTTAAGGAAAAAATAAGCTAAGGAGAAGAATAGGAAGAAAATGAGCATATAGTAGGAAAAAAAAAATAAAAATAAGCATCCTGGAATGCATCTTTACACACRCATACACAAACATATTTAAGTATTTTATATTTTAGAGAGAGGTGGCTGYTGCACTTCCACTATCAGTTGTTACACTTTGTAAATGTTGACTTTGTCTCCACAGTTATTTCTTCAGATTTCTTGGAAAACACACAAACCAAGCATCTCACCTAGTGTTGTACTCAACGAAATAGCTTTGTTCCCAACAAAAGTTCATCCCCTGACACCAAGTCTACTCTTCTCCTGAAAGCCCAAAGAAGCATACAGAGATTGCTGATGACGAAGTCTAGGGAGAGTGAGATATTTTGAATTTTCMAAAAGATCGGAAGTTTTCACATAGAGAAGGGGAGCAGAAAGAAATTATCTTTATTAAGAGTAGGGTCCAGTTCAATTTGCATTCTCTGCGCGAACTCGTGTGTATGCTTACAGAGGAAATGCATTAATTATCTTGTTTACCAAACCGYTCCAGTTTCTCAAGCTCTGCTGTTTTGCTTCCTGATTTTATAGCTAGAGGCTTGAAATGATGGCATGATAATGCGCCCTGYAAATTTTACCAAGTGGCTCCAAACAACACAACAATTCCCTAACACAAGGCTTTATTTCTTTTGGCTTTGCATAAGGAGTTCTTGGTCATAACCAGGGCAGGTAGCTTTGTCAACCAGTTTGGGGTCAAGAGGCTGCATCACTGTGCTAAATGCACTTTTCTAACATATATTTGTTTTGTTGTTTTTTTTTGTTTTGGTTTGGTTTTGTTTTTTTTTTTTAAACACCTTTAGGGGCATCACTAAGTCTATATATAACAATGTATATATTAAAAATAAATTTCATTAGACTGCTGCTTGTTTTAATGCTCACAACCCCTATCGTACTGCCTCAAAAGTTTCTTGGGGTTCAGCGTAACTCTGGTGCTGTCCCAGGAGCTTTCCAAACCTATCCGGACTGTGACACACACATCCCCCCACCCCCTGCAGCCAACTCCTGCGCTGCCCACCCGCAAATCAAGCAACACAGAAGTTAATCATTATATTCACTACAGTCTGTTGATTATTAAAGAAGTTATTTCATTCCTGCTCCTCATAAGCTTCAATACACACAGGAAAAAAATCCAAAATAAAAAAATATCAGCATATGATAGCTAAAAGTATTGAGACTATGTTTTCACCATATGCCATATTTATTCACACACTTCAAGTTTGACATACAGAATTATTAGGCTATTTTATTGTCTCATGAAAAACATATTTAAAAATATATCTTGAATACAACTTGCACTGACACAAAGTAGAAATATCCAACATACTTTAAATAATTTAAACCCCAGATCTTATGGAGCATTAACTTGTATCAGGAGGTACACACACAAATAAAAAAATAAGATGGACACCTTTATGGGGTATTAACCAGCTCCAGGGAGGTGTGAAATGAAGAGGCTTACATGACATGAAATAAAGATTTACATAATTAACCCATATGAAGTAGATGAAGTAGAGACAAACAACCCATAAAAGTTAAAACTTAGAGAAATGGAATRAGGTATTTTGAGTGAATTAAGCCACAATGACAAAGTCAAAGAGGAGAAGGACGTATAGGAGATGTTAACTCACACCAGAGGGTCATGAAATATCTTTTTTAAAGCACTTTAGGTCTKTTAGAAGCTGTTACTATGCTTTACCAAAAAGAAAAAAAAAAACAACTAAAGTACTGTTTGCAAGAAAATTAACTGGCTTTGCAAAATTTATGTATGGAGCACGTAATTACTCTGTGAGTTTAAGTAAAAGTTAACTGTAAAAGTTGATTCTTTTCCACATCAAGAATTTGCCTGCAAGAGAAAGCAGCAGAGGAAAACCTGGATGTAAGYGTCCCCCCCAGCACCCGGTGGGAAGGGGACGGGGGGCTCCCTGCCCTGCCCCGGAGCGGCTGGAGCTGCTCCAACCCTGGCAACCTTAGCCCAGGGTACACGGAGCAGGCTGCGAGGCTGAGCATGCAATAAACAGGGGTTACCAGAGCTACAGTCATCAATAACCAAAATATAAAGAAATTCATGCAATAGAAAACGCAGCATTGGTCCTGCTTTTAAACACAGATGGGTGCTTTGGAGAAATAGGTCATGGATAGGCACAGACCGTGGAAGAAAATCTTTGAACTTTTGCTTCTAGTCCATACTTCATCATCTCTTCCCCACCCCCTCCACCAACTCATCATCTTAAAAGGTACTTTTTAAACAGGCAGACACGTTCCCAGCTATTTCACATATAGTTGCCTTTCTGCAGCAGTTAATTACATAGTTAATCAGAATACTTCTGTTACTAAGCAAATAGTTGTTGAGGTAATAGGATCACTCATGTACTTTGAGTAYACCCTATTTGCAACCTTTGTCACTAGCACAGCACAGGCTGTAGTTCTGTTTCTCACATTTATTTCCATGGGTCTCCTAGACATCTCTCTGGCCAGTTTCAAGCCTCCTTCATCCCACCAGGAAGCCAAGTGACTTTGAGTAAAGAAATRTTCTTCAGAAACTTAAAGAATAATGTTACACTAAAGTGCTAATTCATACAGACAGACGTAGCTGAAAAATCTTTGCTATTTTTTTTAAATTCTTTTACAATGCAATTAGACATCTTTAGTACACTGATGGACAGTATTCACAGAAGATATTTTATTTACACCTATACACCATCCACACTTCTGCAGATGTAGCAGCATTAACTCCACATGTCAGAACATTCAGTATGACGTGTTTTTCTAAAGTTTACAAATTGGATGGTACATCCAAGTTGTACATGGTTGGATAACGTCAGGCATAACTTGACACGCGGCAGTAGTCAGTCCAAGAAATACTGTTTTTTCATTAACCAATTGACTAGAACCCTCTCAAACAGTGAGGCACTACAAGGACATGTAGAAGTTATTGTGGCACATAGAACACCTTTAAAGCCCCCCCAGTGACTTTGACCATGGTTTGGTGACATTCTGTGCTGCTTAAAAAAAAAAAAAAAAACCACCAACCACACACAAACCACAACACCAAACACACACACCCCCCACCAAGCACTACCAAAAAATCAAGAGAGGCAGCAAAACAAAGAGTAGCCAGTCAGCAAACCCATCCCAGAAAGGCTAGAAACCAAGTACTCAAATAGCAGTCCCCAACGATCTGTAAAACATGGAAGATTTTCCACAATGTTATTATACATTGCAAAATTCAGTGGTCTTTAGGCATGCATTAAGAATGACAAGTTTAACTCGGAGAATGTCAACACAAGTATGTCTTAAYGCTTCACAAGTAATTGTTGCAAACAAATAAAAACAAAGAAAATATCAAGACTATACATTGCAGTGAAACTTTAGGTGGTGGTAAATTAYCCAGAGGTTAATACTGCAAGTTGGGGAAGGGGTGTTAATTCCCCTCCCCCCTTTTTTTCTTTACATAAACAATTATATAGAATTATATCAAATATTGAGGGCAAAAGCCTGCTCTGATCCCCGCTGGAGCTCACTGTCGCGTACCCTGCGTGCAGAGTTCCCCGGCGAGAGCGGGAGCTCCCCGCGGGGCAGAACGCAGAGCCGAGGGCTGCGGCCAGGGCAGAGGAGGATTTTGCAGCGCTGGAAGACAGAATTATGGAAGCTGGGAGAACCCGTCTGATTTTGGCATGCTCTGGGGGAATAGATGCTCCCTGGGCTTCCAGTATAAGTGAGTTCACAACCAGAAACTCAAACTTTGAGTTGGCGGGGGGAAAAAAAAAAAAATAATATATATATATATATATATATATATATATAAATAAAAGGGGCTTACATATATAAGGTGGTCATCACAAGCCAGAAGTAACTGCCTCCTGAGCAAGTTACACTACACCTTTTTATGTTTTTAGAAAAAAAATACTGCAAACATCAGGAACCTCTTCATGTATCCAACTGAAACAACATACCACTTCTGACTCACCAGGCCTTTTGCTTAGTTTCTATTTTTAATGATTGCCTTTTTTTTTTTTTTAAACATTAAACTTTTAGGCTGGTTGACACATTGCTGATGGGCTGTCCCCTTGAACTGAAATATCTCAAAATACCTGTGCACATCTCAAATGACTTGTGACATTTCCAAAGCCAGAATTATTCGACACATCTCTGGATACACTTAGATGCCCAAATAAAACAGAAAGCAGTTACCAGCACAGCTGGTGTTGTCCTGTTTGCTTTGAGGACTAACAGCTCACCAAGACTGTCCTTTAATTTCTTACACAGCTGTCCAGGTACTGCCTTATTTCACCTGGATTACTCACTAATTACATTTACCTGATCACTTGGGGGGGGTGGGGTGTTTGGTTTTTGTTTGTTTGTGTGGGGTTTTTTTGGTTGGGTTTTTTGGGGGTTGGGGTTTTTTTGGGGGGGGGGGAGTGGGGGGTGTTTTGTTTGCTTGGGGTTTTTTTGTTTGGTTTTTGTTTTTGCTTTGGATTAGTATATAAGAAGTTCATGAAAGGAAGTCTGGGTGGTTTCTACATTTATCCCCGCAATCAGCATTCAGATGCCAAGGAGACTCCAAATGAATAGAAGGCCCCTTTAKGACTAGCTTRCAGCAATCTGCAAAAATACCTTCTCATAATTTATACAAAAGCCTCAACCTTTTGAGTCAAAGGCAATGCAGRCTCCTTTGACTACRTAACAAAGGCAATACCAACTGGTCAACTCAAAGTCTAACTGAGAGACACAAGTCTTTTTCTCACTGCGTCAGCACGATAAAACTAAAGCACCAACGAGCTCTGAAGATGAGAGATTCAGYTGAGTTTCATGCAATATTATGTTTTCCAGAGGTCAGAAAGCTGCAGGGAAGCCAGCCAGCAAGCCTGGGTAGAAGTCTGCATTTGCGACAACCTAGTTGTGTCAAATTGGTTGGGTTTTTTGGTCAGATTTTGTAGTTTGGGTTTGGTGGTTGATTTTTTGGAGGGTTTTTTTGGTTGKTTTTTTTTTGTTTTGTTTGGGGCTTTTTTTGGTGTTTGGTTTTAAATTAAGTATTCATAGACTTAAGTAAGGAGCAAGTGAGATGCTCCTCTGGAGAGCATCCTACACTGTTCTACAGCCCATTGTAAAGTAGTCCTCTCTCTAACGCTAGCAGGAGCCTCTAAAGAGGAGGTAAGGCTGTGGGGTTTGATGCTGCTCAAGAGTTACCAAGAAGGGTGAGGTYTCTTGCTCCCCTCACATCTATACAGTCCCAACAACAGAAACCCGAAACCGTGGTCTAATATTACTAACAATTCTCAGAGGCATCACTTACTGCCTCACCGTTCCGTTATTTAAATCTTTATTATGCTGCTGTACAGCTTTACTTGCACAGAAATTATCACTATAAAGGAGCTGCTTTCAGACTCCAGATATGCATTAATTTTTGAAGCCTTTATATTAGGAGCTTCAGTGCAGAACCCCACTCCTGTTACTCACCCAAGTAGTCCCAAAGGGTTCCTAACACAAGTCAAGTGAATGGGTGAGAAAGTGCCTGCTGTTTTTTTCTTTTGAAGACAAAAAATTCAGGCTGATTTGGCAGGACTATGCTTTGAGCTAAAAGAAATCTGAAGACCAGGCTCTGAGTCTTGCTATTTTCTGCTCCAAAGCTTTCCTCAGCTGAGCAGACAGTATTCAAGGATGGAGATGCATTGATTTAGAATTCAAGAGAATTTAATTTTCAAGAGAAAGATKACTTGTGTGTYRTGCCCCCCCCCYYTTTTTTTTTTCCAAAATTAGCTTACTTTGAAGGCCAATGTAAATATCCTAAATGTATGCTCATGTATCTGTCCTACTTCTGCAACCTATTTTAAGCATTRAGTAATTCTAAACAGTCTGTGATTCTTCTCAGGTTATTAAGGAGAGAGAACAGGAAACAGGAGAAAAGAAGAATAGTCCTTAACATCTGATTTAATTTTGATAACTTTAATTCCTTGTTTTATATATGTAATAACAAGTAGTTGTTATGATTCTGTGGCGATTCTGAAAAGAACCATTCAGTTTCTAGTATTTAGCAGGATTTATGCAAATTCACATAATTTAAATGCAATATGATGATTATAACAGGATTTTCAATTTATTTCCCCAAGTATGTGAATGTCCTTTCTCTTGATGCAAGTTATCAGGATTACTTGATACTGTTTGGTTTAGATCACCACTTTTCCTAAAATAAAACACTTCAGGTATGCACAATGGCATTCAAGTCTTACCTGCAGTTTTGCATCGGTCTAAATAAACAGTTGGCTTTAGCTGTAGCCTAACCACCATTTTTTCCCCCAACAGCTTATTCTTCATATAAATTAAGATGAAGAAAATAGAAATGAGTATCCATGAAACCACAGTGGTCAATTTGTCAAGTCTGATAAATGTAGTGCCTGCCTCTAAAATAAGTGCCTCACTGCTTTGTGCCCTTGCATCAATTAACATTTAATTTGACTTTTTACAACCTCACTTATCACCAGTTTTCATTCCTTTGAAGCTAGCAAATGTTAGCTTTTCAAGTCTGTCAGTTTATGATTACTTATAACAAACGCAATTTCCGTTTAAATGTAAGAAAAGATTAACGTAACACAAGTGCAATGCTCCTACGGTATTTGAAAATGAAAAGAAGAAATTCAAAGTAAAAGACGACTATATGATCCTGCTGGCAGTTTTCTAACAAATAAATACATTTGATGACAAACTAAACCAGAAGCTTTCTAACAAATAAATACATTTGATGACAAACTAAACCAGAAGCNTTTCTAACAAATAAATACATTTGATGACAAACTAAACCAGAAGCTTTCTAACAAATAAATACATTTGATGACAAACTAAACCAGAAGCAGCTGCAGAAACACACTGTGTCTTTATCAGTTTATACATTATCTGGGCCTTTTGGGGGAAAATGGACTATCTCACTTTCCTATTTACACTGCAACAGATCAAAGTAACAGCTAATTAAATTGCAAAACAAACTTAAAGAATTGCAATACATATTTACACTGCCCACCAGTTTGTAACTGTTCCGTGAAATTTTGACAGCAGATCTGARGAAATAAAGCAGTGACACCACCACGGTTTTATCAGGATTAGCAGAGGAGATTAGATGAAGGGTTGTAAAACTGRGTAGAGATAACCCCTCTCCTGTGAGGGTACGACCTAACCGTTAACTGATCGCAGCACGAAGGAAGTGTGAACACAGATGGTGTTTTGTAACTGTCCACCTTGAGGTTTCTTCTCTCTTCTGCAGGTTTCTTGAAGTGGTGCTCTCAGATTCACAACCTACCTACAAGGAGACACCTTCTTGCCTAGAAACAGGCATGCGTAGAACAGGCCAGATTCATCAGCATCTCAGTAGATATGRATTACTTTATTTCAACTAAGTGGTTAAATAACCCAAAAATATCCCATATTCCTACTGCTTTAAACAAGAGTTTCCAGATGAGGAGAGCCAACACGGCACAGCTGTACAGCTCCCACATACTCACAAAAGCTCAAACACAGGCTACAGAGTCCCTGTTTTCTCAACTCAGTACCTTAAAGAACCCAATTCTGGCAACGAATTAAGATTCTCCGTAAGGGACTGGATGCACACTCACTTACATCCATATCTCCAGTCTTCACAACAAGCCACAGGTGGCCAAAATCAGGCTCGTGGGTTGAATCTGGCCTAGGAGGCTCCAAGCCACTGTACTTCCTTCCACCTTAGTTTTGTGTCACAGCCAGGGGAAGGGACCAGATGAAGCCCTACAATGAGGGAAGGGAAACCACATATGGCRTGTGATGCCATGGAAAGTAGGAGACACAACCATAGGCCATAGCCTGGCACAGACACCCAAAACATGCTCATACCCACTGCCCCGCATCCTCCTGCCCAGCCAGGACTTGGGGACAGGAGAGCCCAGAGGTGAACTGCAAAGGGCAGAGACTACCAGGGAAAAATGCTCATTTCCATGTGGTTCAGCTACTAAGTCTTTTCTTTGGATAGCAAGAGAGTCCTGCTTATGAGGAAGCATCAGTTCTTCATAACTGGTGGCTTTCTAAAAGGAATGAGCATCCTCATAATTCTTCGATTCCTTTAATGCTACAGAAGGACCACCTGCATCCATCTTCCTTTTGCCTTCCCATGTCTCAGCAGCCTCTACTGCCAAGTAAAATTGCTCCATAGTGGAGAAAGCTGTGAGAGAGAGAGACATTCCACCTCCATCCTCTTCCTAGGGATTTGCTTGATAAGATACRTCAATAGAGAGAGAGAACATACAAATCTCTAGTTAGCTGTTGTGATGAAGTAAAATGATCTCTGTTAAGCAGCTGGTTCTGAACTATGAATAATTTTTTGCTCCCCCCCGAGTGGTGTGCCATGGTGGCTTCCCCCTGGGGAGCTCGCTGCAGGTTGGCTGCCAGCAGCACTTATGACAACAAAAACACACAAAAGATTGCTTAGGAGGTGACCAAGTCCCAAGGGACATCCTCAACAGCACAGCAGCTTTCCTGGGGAGTCGGTTGCCAATTAAAGATTCATTTCATCTTCAAAAACTATACCTGAATAAACAAGACCTCTCTAAACTCTCTCCTTTCTTCTGCTTTCTTTGGGGCACTTTGGCTGTCTGGAGGTGTCCCCTAAGATTTCCATGAAAATCAAATGTGACAAAGAAATTTAAGCCCATTAACAACTGGAAATTCAGTGAGATACTCAGAGRTGCCCAAATTAAATTACCAGAGCACTACAGCGCTCTTGAATCATCTTTCCTTTCCAGCTGCATTCAACGTTAATTGAAATACCTGTTTTAAAAGACAGCAACAGGAAGAAAAGTAGAGAAGAACACTTTGATCTATAAAAAACATTGAAAAGGAACATGTTACACTGTCAGAAGGAAGAAAGAAAGAGAGGAAGGAGACCTAGGAGAACTAAGGATAAATCAAGCATAATACAGCATTAAAAAAGAATTAAATGTCAGAGAAAATTGGTGACGGGAAGCCTCAAGAATAACTTTGTGTAACTCCTTTTAATCTTAGAAAATTTCAGCACCTATGAGATAAAATCTGAAGCATCAAAACAGCCACCGAGACAGAAATAAATAAATACCTATGCTTTGAAAAAAGTGGCAGGCTGGTTGTGCCAGGCAGAGTTTATCATACACAGAGTTTTCCTGTGGAAGATGTGCATTTTCAGCAATTAAGTTATTCTAAACTTGGCCTACTCCAGCCAGAGCATTCTCCTACTTTTAACAAAATACAACCCCTGTCTGTATTCACTCCAAATACAGACACTTTGCAAGTTAAAAACAAATAGATAAATAAAAATGGGTATGACCCTCTGGACAAGAAATATTTCCATGAATAGAATTTTCTTCCCATTATTTACAACCACTTCGTCCCAATGCAATGGCGTCAGCTCTTATTTATAGTGATGTTTTCGCCAGGCAGAATTAGGTCTTATTCATCCATGAAAACCCCAGTGTTTCCATGAAAACGGATTCATCTAAGCACACATAAATACAAATSACTTACGAAGCACCTAGCAAGATATAAATCTAGGAAGCTCTACTACTCTTTTAAGCTTCAAAAGCTGGGAAAATGATATTGCAGCAAAAGCCATAATATTACGAAAACTAACTTTAGTGAAATAAGTATAGACTTCTAGCAGAGGCATGTAACCAAGTATTCCAAAAGGATCATATTTATTTTTCAGAAATGAAATTAATAGGTAAGCCAAACCAACAATTAAAATTTGTCCAGGACTCTAACCAAAAATCCACAGAAGTCAATTAAAAGCTTTTCAAGGACAGAAGACCTGATCCTTTTTGTCTGCTGACCCAAATCCCACACAAAGCYGGTAAGACCGCTTTGCTGGCAAGGGACAACACAAAAGAAAAACCCTCGCTGGGATTTAGAGTTCTATAAAGCAGGAATAAACATGTCAGTGTTTTTCTCTTCATCTACCTTTGTACCGATTTCCTGATGTTGCTTGAACTTAGCCCAAGCACGAAGTCAGCCTCCATCTGTTCTCGTGGGCAAGGAAGCAGACTCAGGAYTGCTAAGTGACCCCGAGAGCTCCCGCGGATGCTGGGCTGGCTTCAGAGAAGCCAAGAAATCTCCCAAAACTCTTGAATATCCAAATATACTGCTTGTCCCCAGACTGCCATACACCAAAGGGTATCAAGTTATCGCATCTTCTTAACTGGGTAGAATTCCTCGTCTTTCCTGTTTGGGGGGGAGCCTAACTTTTCTCATTTCGCTGCGTTGCCCGGTATGTTTGGGTGTGCAGAGCATTGCACAGCTTGCTAGCAGCTCCTGGACTAGAAAATAGACTAATGTGCAAATAGCTAAATTAACTAAAAGTCACTGAAAGCTTTCTTACTTTCTACTCTGGAAAGAAAAACATTCCTTCWGTCCGCCTCTGCAACACAAAACATCACGACACGCTCTTACCTCGGCTGTATCGGAGCTAAGGACAGGGGTTTGTGTCAGCCCYGATTTGTGGGAGCTGTCGAGGAAAGGAACATTTGTCTAAGTGGGATAAGTGACAGAAGAACGGGACACAAGCCACCGTCTGGGCAACCCGGGGCCAGGGCAGGTGAGGTGAGATCAGCCYCAGGCAAGATCTTGGCAGCAGAAAAATGTATTTGTCTTTGGATTACAGTTTAATTGCAACAGTTCCTGTAAAAGCAGSAGCATCGCTGTATGCAAGGAAGGGGCGTTTTGCTTCACAAAAAATACTGCTTGGGAAAAATTGATTACTTAAAAAGCCCCCCCCCCAAAACAGTTCACATAACACTTTCATTGTTAACACACACTTTATTTCACACATTCTATGCTTCAATTCATTAAAAAAGATACCCCCCACATTTCCCAAACTGTAAGTTATATTTAGCTGAGATGTTGGGCTCTGCTGTTCAAATTACTCAGCCAACTATTGGGTTTGGTTTGTAGATGAATTCCCATGCTAGGCAGATGTTACCAGCTCAGAGCTCTCGGAAATATGAAGCTCTTCAWCGTAGCTATTCCCATTATTAAAATTCTCCTCAAGGAAGTAAGAGACTGAACAAAAGGCTTACTTGAAGATGCTAAAGAGTTCACGCATATGCTGTTGGAGCTATCAAAAGGTGCATTAAGCAACTTCCAACAGGAAGGCACCCATCTGTTTTACGCTGCCTTGCAGACAGTTAGTCTAATTAAGCCTCCTAGGCAGGGTACAGTTCCCCAATGGGGTCTGAACTCTATTTAAATTTAGAATAATCTCAAAATCTTTGAGCCTTTGATTGATGTCCCAATTACTTTGTGACCATTCAAGGGATTCCTCCGCTTGCCTTTTTTTCAGTTAGATGACTAATTACTGCATAGTCCGTACCAATTAACGGTCTGATGTTAGCAGTTAAGACTGGTAGTGCTACCTATTTCTGAAATGCAACAGCACTTCAGGCTTGATCACCAAGAGGAGGRGGAAGGAAAAAAAAAAAATTTAGTGTTAACTATTCCTTAACAGAAAACAATTTTGAATTTCTGCACACAAATCCCAAATAAGAAAAACACCACGTGATCATGTGCAGAWCTTTACATGGGTTTACAGTCAATAAAAGATGTCACTCTGGGGGATGTCAGTCTGGACTATTGGGCAACCATGAGAGTCAGGCACACCATGGGGAACACCATGGTGTTAAGGAGGTAAAGCTCAGCAACAGGTTGGTTGGGGGTTTTTTTAGGTTTTGGGGTTTTTTTTCCCAAGGATTAACTGCTCAGAAATCCAAGGGAAAAGTGTTGCATTTATAAAGCTCCTGATCTTTGTTTAAAGGTTTCTGATCCAAACATCCTGAACAGATATAAAAATATATCCAATTCTCCTGAATATACTCTCCAAAATTTAATATATTCTCTTTAACATACTCAATTAACAAAATATCCACCCAAAATATATATCCTTCACAATTTAATTCTAGAAAAGTAAGCACTTCTCAGATTAGGTCCAGAATTACCTCTGGTAATACCTGAAGTATAAATATCATMGTGTTCAACATGCCAGAAGCCAGCTCACCGCTGGTATCAATCTCTGAGGTCTGTGGAGCTGTATGCACTTAAGCCAAACATTTCGTTTGCCTCAACATCTGCACGTTGTTCAGAAGTGCAACAAGGTCCACACTACACTGACTTTTTTATGCAACTGAGCTCTATTTCATGTGTTTCAGTTAAATACGCATCATTTATTTAAACAAACCTGCATGAAGAAAATTAAACTCAATCTCTTAAAAATCACCAGGAGCACARAGGTATTTTTCTTCCTGGCTGAGTTAAAACAGACAGTTGGTGAATTAATTCAGAGGAAGCAGGAAAAAAAGGAGTGATAAAAGAGCAAATATATTTTTAATTCTTCAGGGAGGAATCTGCAAAGGTTTCCAGCACTGCCCTCRTCCCTCCCACCAAAAGTTTCTGGTCGCCTTATGCTGGCTTCGCTGGCTCCGAGCCGCAATTCCCTATGGGCAGGCATCAGGGTAAGCGTTGCACTTAGGTATAAAGATCCCAATTTATAGAAGGTGTTTATTAGGACTACAGGTATCGTAGTCAGGTGTTCTGGTTTTAATTAAACCAGTTTACAGTAAAAGTTCATCTTTTTATTTACAGCCATTCCACATCAGACAAGTTCTCCAGTAGGATCCACTAAGAAACCATGGTGGAGATGCAAAGAAAGTGTACGTAAGCACTAAATTTTTTTTATACCTGAAGTAACGTGAACAAATTTCAACTTCAAAGCTTCATACAGAGTTAATATTTTCAGTACCAACATTAAAAAAGATAAAGCAAATATTTTTCCCCTATGAAGATTTTGAAGTGACTGTGTTTAAATGTCAAACAACACAACAGTATTTTCATGGACTAGATGTTACCAAATATCAGCTTATCCTCAATACAATGTGCAGAAACATTCTCAACAGAGCCAGAAAAGTTTTCTGCTGATCAGAACTTATTTTCATTCTGTTCTGTCCATCAAAATAAAAGGTTTTAATGGGAATACTCTTTCCCTTTAATCTGCTGGGGAGTAGACAGCAGCACCCGGGACCACAACCAGGCTCTCCAGCTCCCTGCTACCAGACAGTCTCCAAACACTTAAGAAGAACAAGTCTTAAAAGCAGTATTTATTTTACATTTTTAGTATTTCTTCTTGTAAATGATCCATGATCTGTCAAACARCATCTTTCTGCTTCACATGCAGAACAGAATATTAGGAAATTTRGCTAAAATTAAAGTCACGTCACTTAACTCAGATGGTTAGTAAAGCAATTGACCTCCAGAAGAAAAATCTCTCATTAACAAATTCCCATCTCAGRAGAAAGCAGCAGCAGCTGAAAACACACTCCACAGAAAAATGAAGAAAATCATTATTTCATGAGACTAAATCATGTTATGAGAGGAAAAAAATATTTTCCATTATTAGTTGCCATATAAATAAGGAATGTACAATTATTTCTCACAGCTCTCTGCATGTTCTGAAATATTATTATTGTCAGAAGTATAATTGAAATAACTCTCCCTGACACTTGGGCTTCGTTAAATATGAATTCATAGCTTTCACTAAAGGATATCTAAAAATATTAGACACTTTGCATGCTATCATTAGGCATCCGGGAACATGTTGCTATTACAGACAAGGACAGCAGTGAGCTACAGAGACACGAACAATGAAGGAATATGTCATCCTACCCAGCCAGGTAGTTACGGATAACAAGATTATTTCACAATAGTTGACCTAAATTAAAGATAAAGGATTAAAAAACCATCACTCTGGATATTGGTATCCTCTAACTTTTCCCCCCTTGAAGCTGAAATATTGACTTTGTAAGGACATCATCATCACTTTTTCAAACTAAATTGATTGGATTTGAGCCCACATAAATAAAGTAGAGAATAGAGTCGCAGACATCCCCAAGCAAATATCAATTATTTCTTTGAAAGGCAAAGCAGGACCATGGTTATTATACCTTTTCAGAGACAGGCGCCAGAGCCATAACATTTCACACRTTATAAAACAAGATTAATATGCATTGCTACCAAATTTTATGACATTTTTGTGCGTCTCCCAGTRTAAATTGTAGAGCTAGTTTATGTACTGTGAAGCGTAGGTATACGGCACATACACAGGCAGCACACTCTGCCCCGGGGAAGAGAACGAGCAGATCAGGGGGTTGCACAAGGGAGCCCACAGGTGCCCATAGTAGGGCTGAGCTTGTGAAAAGGGAGATGAAGGAAGGGGTGGACTTGGGTTGCCCTACCTGGTGCTTGTGGGAGACCAGAGGGGTAAGAAGAACATGATGCAGGTCACAGAAGCAAAAGGATCACACCTGCCATATCCATGCCAGAGGCAAGCCACTGGTCAATTAAAACAAAGCTTTCAGAAGGTCATGCTGAAAGCCGAGTACTCAGACCAAAGGGGTTGGGTCTCAGGGCTCCTGGAGACCTTCAATTCCCATCAAGTTTCTTCTTGGCTTCTCTCTTGCAAGGGGAGACTCACAACAGAAAACAGTTTGTAGCCTGTCCTGGCTGCAGGGTTTCATTGCTTTTTCCTTTCTTTTTTAACCTCCTACTTCTGAAGGGACCAATAGAAATTATTGGACCAAAAACTGAGAAAGGGTATGGGGGCGGGGGTGCGTGTGTGGAAACATCAAGCTTTCCTGCTTTTGGACAGAGCATCGCTTGACAAAGAGATGTGAACTGCTACAACAAAGCAGCTTCTCCAGCCTGGCCTCTATATCATGGAGGAGGAAGTGGAGGAACACAGCAGGAGATGAGGCTGCCAGAAACCCCCGAGTCCRATGGGGTGTCTCCATCCAGGACAGCACATAGATCAAAGACAAAATGGTCCAGGGTGCCCAGCAGACCCCGAGCTCTSTGCAGACCAGTGGGCTCTGCACACCAGTATCAACCAGCCATAAACCAGAGCATCCRTAAGGCAGGAGCTACTAGATATCCAGCAAGGAGAAACTTCAGAAGAACAGTAATAAACTGTTGGTAACCAAAAGCTGACAGCTTTGGTTTAGACCTCTAGTGGAAAAGTTAAAAAGAAACAGGTAAACAAAAAACAACTTGCTGCTATAGTATTCACTTGCACGTGGAAGCAAGTCTGTGATATGAAACCCAGACCCCAAAACCCAGAGGACACAGGGGATCTGACAGAAAGCAGCGGGTTTGATTGCACATCATGGCTCTGGTCCATTGCCAAGCTCYGCATCCATCAGCAAATACCCAGCAGCTCCAGGTGGGAGGAGGAGACAAGAAATACAGTCATTTCCATTCCCTGGTTCACTGTGGGCCAGTCCAACAGAAGCAGCTCTGTTCCCTAACCTGCTAATTAGCTGAGGGATCAAAGGGGCCATCGAGCACCTTCTTAACTGCAGCAGTGCAATTTTTTGAAACAAGCTGGATGTAATTTCAGCAAGAG
>JASVER010000220.1:138340-151277 GCA_030449065.1 Oceanodroma leucorhoa
AGCAGCAGAGCTCAGATTAATTCCTCTTTGAACAGGAGATAACAACGATGTTTTGTTATCAAATGTCAAGGTGAAGGTACAGTYATGGCAAAAGACCACCAAAACACTGACTGAGTTAATGGTTTCTTTAACATTTCAATGAGAAAGATTTACCCTTTTGTGATAGCAGAAGGCAGCAACAGAGATAGGTTTGTGGTACAAGAATTGCAATCTGATTTGCATTTAGGATTTTAAATACCCTATGTTTTGAGCACTTGATTCATTTTGTGCAAAATGTGTTCAGAGGACCTATTACACACTTTAGATGTAGTGTGAATTTTGAATGTCCTCACAAGTTTCATAATACAGGCTCAAGCCTCTTCTCAAAGTCATGATTTAATTGTATGAAACTGTATTGGAAACCTACATAAGGATATTTAAAGTAATAGGAATAGTCCACCTCTGTCCCAAAAATGAATTTATTAATCTAGACTACAAAAAAAAAGAAAATTAAGAATGGAGAGCAATAACCATGAGATCATACGGATGAAAGATTTTAATTATTTATGTTTAAATAAATTGTACTGGCAGAAGTTTTCAAGGGAGTTTAAAGGAAACTGGCTTCAAAGTTGCTTTAAAATTCAGGATCTTTTGAAAGTCTACCCATCRTTAATGTCAGTAACTCCTGCTGGCCAGAAATAGTCTGGAAATAAATATKCAGTGCGTCAAGAAGAACCAAAGAGAAGTAATCAGATAAATACCTGGCTTCCCACACTAGGCTTCTAGCCTCCTACTCGAGAAGGAGCTCAACTTCAGGGTTAATTACTAGCCAGAAGATAAAAGCATCTTCTCTGTTTGATGTACAGTGCACGTACAGTCCTTGGCAGCCGTGAGCAGCGAGTGTAAGAGAGCAAGTGCTGGCTCTACCCACCTCCTCTGCCTTCACAGCTCTGCTGGAACATTATCGGGTTTGAGACCTCCATGCRTTTTGACTCTTCTACCCTCCCCRCATATGAGAATGTACTTTGGTGAATCCTCAYSRGGRAAAAAARRAARGRAAAAAAAMACCACACAACCAAAAAAAACCAAGAAACMAACCTCACTTTTACATGGTTTCTGTTTGATGAACGACAGCCACCCCAAAAATAGTCATCTTTAATGGTCGGCTACAGAGGGAACAGAAGGTCACCAGTCAAGAGTTTGCTGCATTTACCAGATTTCAATGTTTGTTGTTGTTTTGTCTTTCGCTATTAAATGTTGACTTGTTTTATTTTTAGACGGTAAAACGAGGGATATTCTGTAACAGTGCTCCATGGGCTATGCCATCAAAGGTTAAAAAAAAAAAAAAAAAAAAAAAAATCAGTATTCTCATGAACTTGGAGGTCACCCACCACAGGACCTGCTAGCTGTAACGCATTAGGTACCGCTGCGTAGCCAAGACCTTTCTAAATCTGTGTACTGTAAAAATACATCATGAAAACGCAACATTTTGTCTCTTACTCATAAGTACAGTTTCTTCCGAAATTATAGTGACTTTCGAAAGAAGAGATATTAATATGAAAAAAGGCAACCTGCCCTGGTTTTAAGGTCAGGATCAAAGAGGTCACATCGTTCCAGGTTACTGCCCGRCTTCCCTGTCAGCTCCTGCTCAGCCACAAAAGCCAAGTTACCACCAGAAAACAGACCAGTTAAGAGAGTATTAATAATCCAGCCATGTCTTCCTGGCCATAAATAAATTACAACATAAACATAAATTAAAACATACAGTAACTGTTGAATACAAGACGTCTGCAAACTATTAGTCTGCTGTGAAAATAGGACACAATATTGCACAACAGAAGGGCATCTTAAATCCCTTGGCAATGCTTCCTGATCCTGTCCTTGAACTAAATCAGCACCCTAGATAGTTGTGCAATATTATGCATGTGTCCGTATAACCACCTATTCTTCACCAAAACAAAAGTGGACCTCTACAAAAAGCAAATTATTTCTGTTGCTGCAAAAAGTTCAGGGTCAACAGACATCTCCTCATATGTAGGCAGTGACCTGACAATCCAAAGGCTGATATTTGGTTTCCTTCTGGGAAGAGTTCCACGAGTCATTTCCCTATGAATACAGCATCCCCTGCATGAAACAGCATCCGATCACAACGATGCGGTCCTGGGGTTTGTACCAACGCAAACTCCGTTGTGTCCGTCTTGGGGAAAAACAGCACMACCACTTTGGCAAAAAATAACACACACACAYMCCCCTTAACTGAGGGAAAAAGCTACTTTCAACACAAAAATATAAGTGATGCTTATTTTAAGATGACAGGGGACAGAAATAGCTGTTTGCAGACTACRAGATTCCAATGCCCATTTGCTTTGCATCATGTTGGGCGAGGGAAGCTCAGCTACCCTACAGCAGGGCACGGGTTCTCTCTGCTTGCAGGATACCAGCTCGCATCAGGGAGGATTCACCGCTCCATCGCAGCACCGGTCCTACCCAACCAAGACCTCAAGCTGAGCGCTGCCAGCTGGAGATGCTGCGGGCAGCACCGTGGGAGCACCCCAGCAGCTGTACGCACAGCAAGGCTCTGCCTGGCTAGGATGGGTTATTGCCCCAAGCCACACAAAAGYGGGTAGCTTGCTTCTACTCCAAGACAGCGCTCTCACATGTCTTTTCGTCTATAGTGAAATTATAAAAAAAAAAAAGTGAAATAAATTCAGATGAGCTTGGCCATAAACACTTTCATGCATGAGATCAAAAAGCATCTCTTCATRAAGTACTRCACATGCACTTCTCATTTTGAGAAGACTCTACATTTGAAAAAGAGTTTTAAAAAGATGTTATAGCAATCTGGTATTCAAAGCCAGTCCTAGGAGTAACCCCAGCCTAATTGGCGTGTGACAGGAGAAGATGGGAAGTCAGCAAGCAGTGGAAGGCTGAAGAGCAGGGCAGACTTCAGAGGGAGGTTACCAGAAAACAGGTTCCCAGTTACACAGTGGGGAAAGAAGTGCTTGTAACTGGAGATTAAAAAAAAAAAACAGCCCACACACCAAAAAAAAAAAAAACAACCAACCACCGATAAAAACAAGAGAAACATGGACCACAGAAGAAAATCCTCCCTAAACAAAGAAATGTAAAAGGAAGAAGTCTAAATGAGAGAGAGCATGTCCTAAAGAGCATCAAGAGAGTGCAGTGACGTGCCTGCCCACCTAAAGCATTGCCACAGGGGAGGTCTGGGAGAAGATGCTGATAGTTCTCTGCATCCAGAAAGGTCAGCCTGCTCTGCTAGGCACCTCCAGCACAGAAACCATCTTCGCTAAGTGGCAGCAACTTTTTCTTTTTGCTTTTTATCCTGATCTGATCTAGCAAGYGGTGCCTTAAGGGAGATAAAACTTTACCTAGATAGATAAATCTCATCCTGTAGGGTCAGACTGTCCAGTTCCCAGGCTCAGACTGAGCCTGTAGCATGAGGGACCTTCTCAGAGGCAGGACACGCGTAGAGCAGACAGTTAGGTGCAGCTGAGGAGCCTTCTCCAGCATTTAGACCCCTACACTTGGTGTTAGGTAGTAGGTTAAGTTTACTGCASGTGTAAGGGAGTTGCTGCAAGCTTAATTCCTGAGCCCTCAGATTCTTAGTCTGCCTAACCCAAGTACTGCTTTGCAGGAACGGCTAATTTCAAGCCCAAACCCAACCCAATATTTGGTAAGAAGCCAAGAGGAGGATATCACTTTGCTCCTTCCTTGCACCACACAAACCTCCTACCTGTGACCCTTCTCCAGGGTCCACAGAACAAAAGCAGGGACACACACACACACACCCCCAACACAGAAGACTGGTGTAAACAACTAATCCAAAAGTCAGACCTCTCCACTATTAGTGGGTTAGGCTCCTTTGCTGAAGTAACTCCTGCTTCCCTGGCACCTTCCAAAGGACAGAGAGGAAGAAGGAGGAAAAATAAGTTTTGGCATGGAGGGAAGCCAGTTCCACTGGTGCTACCTCTGAAGCTGCACAGATCCACTTCTTCAAAGTCTTCTTAGGCAGGAGCTGAATTTTAGTTTTACAAGGAATTGCTAGAGACTTCAAAGGCCCTGCAGTCTAGCTACAGTACTTCAGATATAGTATTCATATTGCACCCTATGCTTCAGGTTTGCAACCATTTTTGAGTAAAAATAATGGGGGGGGGGGGAAATACTGTTCTGTTCAGAACAGGAATGGGTAAAACTGCATCACATTCTGGTTTTCCAGGCTTCGCTTCCAAGAGTCTGAAAAGGGCYTTTGAATTCTCTAGACATCTTCCACGTTCCCGAATAGCAAACAATTAAAATGAAGTTACTCCTATTTGTTTTAATGCGTTTTAAGGATGGAGTCTGAGATTGAGCGCCCAATGCCCTTCCTTTGTGTTTGCAGCTGGAAGGCACCATATCCAGTGCTATTTGTTTTAGTGACAGAACAGGTACAGACAAGAACAGTAGTGTGTTAAARGCATGAAGAACTGAGAGTTAGCACTACAGTGTTCTGGGTTTTGKTGTGTGTGGGGTTTTTATATCTATTAGAATTTTCTTTCAGTGATTCATCAGTATCCGTGCCTTGTGCCTGTGTGCATAAAGTGTGTTTATGAGAATGAGATGAGTTTCCATCTGGGGCATGTGTCTTGACTTGATTTAAGAGAACAGATTTAATAAGTGGTTATCAAACACTTTGATTCTGTTTTTAAAGTAGCATGGACAGAGATTTAAGAGTCCTGTTGATAAAATAGATGTGTGAGACAGAACGGGGTTTCTTTTTCAAACTGCTTTTCAAATATCTTGTAAATATTGATAGACAAAACGAGGAGAATTTATGAAAACATAAAATAAATCCACCCTTCCTATAAAACTTGATTAGGTGTATCGATTATATAATAAAAGCYTATAGTTTGGCTTTAATAAGCTACAAATGATGCGTCCAAAATGAGGAGCATCCTCTTTAAAGTTGCTGGAGAAGATGCAACATTCTCCCTTTCTGAAGTCTTTGTAACCCCGTTCAAGCCAGTGGGATTGATAAGTAAAATCAAAGTCAGACCTTTGGGTTTTTTTAGTGATTARTGGTATTGAAAGAACTCTCACCAGTTACAGCTGGCTTTGGGTCATGCCCCAAACCAATCTCAGGGATAAAAATCCATACCAGTGACTAAAGAAAGAGGCATTACCTGGATTTCAAATACTTGCAACAAATTGTCCACGAGAAATCCATGGGCTAGGATGTATTTGCAGACTGTATTAAAAGCTAACACTGACTTTCAAGTGAGCTCAAGAAAAATCTTAGTGTTCTCRGACAATTTGAAAAGAGAAAAAGTTMTATTTCCTGGATAGCTTTTCCACATTGATTATACATTCATCTCAAGCAGCATGTTAGATACAGGTACACTTAGGCTATAAGATGAAGCAGACCTGCACCTATACTGTGAGTACATCTGCAGCATCTCAGGAAAAAGAYTCCACCTGGGTCCACTGAGACTCAATATCCAGCACATGATTTTTCATGAGACAGTGCAAGATACCAAGGAAAAAAAAAAAAAGTAGATAGAGAGACTGTGATAAGACCAGAATAGCTGAGAAGTCACCTGCAAGGGACAAGTGGTTCATAGCCCTGCAACCTTGTCTGCTCAACGTTCTTTGGTTAGCATGCAATTATAACAACTCCRGACACATTTAATGAAAGACTAAAAAAATTCACCTCAGCAACACCCCTGTACAGCAATTGCTGGTGGGTACATTTTCCTAAACAAGTAGTTTTGAGTCATAGGCACTAATTAGCATTCCAGCAAGAACAAAAAYAGGAAACAGTAAGCAAGACTGGGGAGGACAGATCGCATGAATGTTGTAAGGAGACTAAGTATCTGGTAGAAATCTCTACAATCATAATGCTAACACTTCGAAAATGGGAGATCTTGAAGAAGGTGGAAWTTCGGCCAAGATGAAACAGCACGTTGGGAGAAGAGCTAGCAATGGAGGCGCAATGAAACAGGAATTCCAGAAAGAATAAAGAAAAGGAAAAAAAAGACATTTGAATACTGAAGTCTAAAGCATTTATACTACTTAATGTAACAAAATAGAACAGTAGAAGATATTCTGGCTTCAGGCTAAGTTTACRAACAACTGAATTCACCTTGGACTAATCAAGCTGGTCTGAACAATTAGTCTATTGTCTAATGATGAAGCCCTTTGAGAGAGATCATCCCACTCCCATTTAGTTGCTGGTGCATTATCTGGTSAAACAACCCTTCTGTTCTCTCCTGCTTTGCCGTGAATTTATGATTTGGGGWTTGTATGATCCTTGTGTATAAAATATTTAAGATATGCAACATTTAAATATCGCTTGTAAGGGCTTTGCAATACTGATATCGATCATGTTAGATGCTAGAATATTCTGTCACTGGCTCAGGAAATAAGAGGAGAGCTCACTATTAGAGCATGGGTACAATTTAATAGAGCTCACTRAAGGCTGGTCCACAGCCTGAAGGGACACAGGAACATGATACACAGTGAGAGCTGTTACTTAACTACTTTTTTGTTACTTTTTAATCACTTTTTGAATGGAATAAGCAATCAAAAAATCTTATTTGCAGATGGCTCTAGCTGAATTTCTGGTGGTCCTACTCAGGAGTATAAGGAAGACTTTAATGGCAGAGAGAATCAATCATTGCTGCATCCCGACACTGACATTGCACTGAATGGAATAATTGACAAAATGTAAATCTTCTCTTCTTCAAAAATGTCAGCCTTTGCATTTTGTTTCCCCTCAGACTTTTCTGGTATTAAAAAGCCRACTCTGCTTGAGAGGAAGCAAACGGCATGAAGACACCTCCATTCACRGGAGCTTGAAAGGTTGTCAGCGGTGGGAAGTGAAATAATCAGGAAGAGCAGAAAAACCACCATGTGGCAAGTTTCTGCTGCAAAGCAATAAAAAGCCCCTGCAATAGAAGACTGGAACCTCAGAAAGAAAAGTGTCAAGTTGAGAAATGCATTGACAAAGATAATGCACAAATAAAAGGTAAAATGTTTGGGGAGAGGCAGCAGTGGAAAGGAAAAATAAAAACAATTTATACACAGCAGAGGCTTCAGTAAGTGCTCAAAGCATGARGTAGACTAGACAAAGTTTCAAAACAGCTGTTAGAATGATAATACACAACGTAGCAGAACTGTCCTAAAATTAACCGACTTCAAATACCAGATCTGAATCCGTCTCAGAGAAAAACACAAACCCAAAAAATGAGGAATTAGACTGCTCTCACTTTTGTACTCTTTCCCCACAAGAGCAAGAAATTATCTTTTTTTTTTTTTTTTTTAATACCTTAAATTTGGTTGCAATGCCTATGTGACAGGGCAGATACCACAGGCCTGAAAGCGGCTCCGAATACGTAATTTAGGGCTTGATCCAATACCCTGGTTAGGCCCAAGAAAAGATACCCATGAAGAATATTTCTCACTTCACACACCTTTCTGGGATCACCAGCATTTGTCAACATCGGCCAAGTACTGCAGAGGGAACAATAAGCTGCCTTRCATTAAAATGTTCATGGTTTATATAGAACATCAACTCAGAGTGGACTAACGCACAAGCCAGGTATGGGCTTGCTCAGCTGCCTGCTCGTGCCCTCGCAAACRCATCCTCAAGGCTTGGAATAAGCTGGAATTACAGATTTTACTAAACTGACTTATATACTGTAGTTAGCAACCCACTCCCAGCCCAACCCAGAGAGCCGGCATGTCAAAACATAACATTTTTACACAGCGCACATAGCAAGTCATCGGCAACGCTCCCCGCTGACAAGCCATATGCTCCTCAGCGCTTCATCCRGAGCCGCACGTAACCGACTCTTCCCCTTTCCCAGCCCAGCGGCGACGGCTCAGATAGCCGTGGAAATCACCATGTCGAGATCTGATGGGGCTAGTTCAGGGTCCCACCAGTTCACATCCAGAAATCCCTACCCAGCAATAACCCGGAGCACCTGAAGCCACTCACAGTAGATGAGGTGTTACCTCCCCAGACTATCCAAAATTTATCCCAAGATAAATCTTATTCTCCTTTTGCATCCCAAGTTCATTCACATTGATAGTAAAAACTCCYACAGACTTTGGAGACCTCTTATAACATGTTACACGTATGGAGAGGCTCTAAAGAACAGTTTGAGCTACACCTGAAGGAGACTATTACTCTAAATAGTTCTTTATTATCCAAGGCGTGGAACTGCAGATTTCTGTTCAATTGCATGTTTTACCACACACTCCCTAGAAGTTAGAGAGTTGCTTTACAGCTTTCTGCTGGAGAGAAAAATAGTTTTACTTATTTTGATTAATAAAGACTTGCTCAGATAATGGCATTTCTAGCATTTGCAAATTTGAAAACACTGTAAATCCCCACAGCTTCCCTCCTCTAAGTCTTTTAAATCTCAGGCAGATTTGAAGTTGCTTTAAATCTCACGGAAAGTGATTTGCCATAAATCTCAGCRCAGCCAGGGCACGTTAAACACATTTTGGCTGATAAGAATACCTCGTGAACGCACAGCTATCGTAACGGGTCCAGCACACCGATTCCGCTCACGTCTGCCACAGACTTCATAGGAGGGGCTGGCTCTGGCAAAACACTGAAGCGCTCCTGAAGTGTTGCAGAAAGAAAAACCATCATTTTCCAAAAGTATAATTTTTTTCTGCCCCACTAAACTTTTTAATGTTTTCAGCTGTGTTGATTTATTAGGATTGCTTTGGGAGAGAGCACTCAGAAGCATCTTTTGCTACAAAATCCTGATGGTGGAGAATAACTTTTACATCTTTCAAACTGTCCACTGTGAAAGATTTTTTCATTAGGATGAAGGTGTTTAGGGATTTTCTGTGTAATATGGAATGATAACCCCTCCGAGAGCACGCCTGGGCTTGGCTGGGAGCCCGTGAATGATGAAGTACTCCTGGATGGACAAGTTACCCTGTTTTAATAGCAGATATTTCTCTATTTGAATTAAGTAAGCATCAGTGAAGGAATCCTGCCACCAGCAGCTCACTGTAAAGCTCACCAGGATTTTTCTTCCTTGAACTGGGATCTGCAAGAGCCAGCAATGAAGCAATAAAGGGACAGAAAACTAATTAGCAGTTCTCATATGCAAACACTATTTGCCATATCACACCTTGGACTTTTAGGGCAGAAGTGTTAACAGGCRGCAGCAACAATTTCCACCGGAGCACAGAAATACCGCACAGGGACTGCACCGCAATCCCCCATCCTTGTGCCCCGGCACCTGAGGGTAATTTTACTTGGAATACTTTCTTGGAAAGCACGTAYGTGCCAGGAAAGCCTGGACGGGCACGTGGCACCAGCCACGGGGAGAACATCACCCTTCCCACCCTGTCCAACAGCCCCCTGCCCCAGCACACACAGGGCTTGTATAGCAAACTATTCTGTATATTCAGTGATGAAGGAATACCTATACCTTTTACACCAACCTGAAAAATTTTGCCTCGTGCATATTTGGCTTCTCTATAAAAAGAAGCAAAAATCACTATTTTTCCATTAAAACTATGCAMAGAACAGGCCGGTACATTTTCTTATCCAATATTGCTAAAAAGTATTTCTGTATCCGTTACATATTTCTTTAGAGCGTAAAAGACACAACAGAAAATATTTTCCATCTTCATCAAAGCCTTTCCAGTGGTTTTAAGCAACTCCTTTGACAAATAAAGGCTCCACCGGGAGCCCGTCCATGGGGAGTGCACATCTGGAGCATCACAAGTTTGCAGCTGGCACATGTGTCGCAGACTTCAGCTTACCTGCATCTGGCTGCACACTGCTYGCTCCAGAAACTCTAAAGTACCCAGGAAATTAATAAGCACATTATTATCTGGGGAAGAAAGCGTTGTCTCTTGAATACCTTMATTTGTAAACAGAAGGGGGGCATCGGGAGTTGAAATCTGAGTGTGTTTTCTGCATCGAATTCATATAATTTCGGATACTGATGTCTGCAGGTTCACTTTAGATACTGGGGTTGTTGAGACTCCTGTAATTTCAGTTGTAACTTGTTTACTCAGAATAACAGTGATGTGACTATAACTAACTAGATTCCTGGTTTGACCAAGCTGACAGTYTGTTACTAAAAATCATTTTTATTGTAAGTTACTTTTTTTGCTCAAGTGTTTTATTTTAGTTTTAACCCAGTGCCTGAAATCTTTTTAGTTTTACTTCTTGATTACTCTCTTTGGCTGCCAAGAGATGCTATAACTCTAATCATGTTGCCGACGAATTCAGTCTCCTTTGGGAACAGCAGCTCATATACGGGATTTATTTTATTTTTTTTAGTTTTAGGGAAGGTTTTATGAACCTCTGAAAGAATATATTTAGATGCATTTTTTCAAGTTCTTTTCCTTAAAGTGACTGAGTCAATTACAGCCAATTGAGTGGAAACATTTATATTAGAGTTAAACATGGATAACAACAGTGAATAAGAAATGGGAAGATGTATTTGGAAATAACCAAAAGAGACTGTGGCATGRCTGTTTATAACTGTGATTACTGCTTTAATAGCTTGGAGTTCTTCTCCATTATTGTTATTCAACCGAAAGTTAAGTTGTGCTCAGTTTCAACCTATAAAGTCTAACTCAGGACTAAGAGTCACGACTGGGCACAGCCGAGCCCCAGCCTCGGTGCATCCCGGAGCCAYGGGGCTGCAGGAAAGACCTTGCAGGGCTGGATCCAGGGCAAAAATTGTGCTCCTTTTAGAGGGCATTGGAGCAAATCTCGAAGGAGAGGTCTGAAAGCCAACAGCACCCGGCAGCCCTGCCTGCGTGGAGTTAAGAGAGAAGTTAAGGCAGAGCACAAAAGCCACATTCAAAAGCCACACATAGGAGCTAATGGCATCAAGAGCAGAGTGCCTGCTAGCTGGGAGTCTCCTTTTTGTGTGAAGATTGAACAAAATCAATCCATTTCAATTATYCTTTACGCTGTCTCGAGTGCAGGAAGGTAGGCTAAACTTCTCATTTTGGCGCCTGGGGTCACACATTCAAGAGGAGAGTAAAGCGCTGCTACATGGGAGGTTGTAGGTCTGAATTATCTCTGATCATTAAATTCCAGATTAAACAGTAAAAACGCAAGCCAGGACGTACCTGCTGAGAGGTAAATACAGAAGGAATTGGGCTGACCCCCCCAACAGGCATCAACGCAGCTGTGCCACTTCCAGCTTGCGAGCAGCTCGGTGGCAGCCAGCATTGATGTCCCCAAGCCTGTCACACAGTACYTCTGTGGGTACTGTGCCTTCAGGCTGCAAAAATAAGTGTTCACACCAGGGAAGGACCCTTTGGAGTCAGTGAGATAAAGCCCACACACAACAGAGCAGAAGCTGCACATAGGCAGAAGCAAACACGGGATCAGCATCTAATGTCACTACCATCATCATCTTTAGTCAAACCCACAAATCAAAGACCCTGCTCCCTTCAAAAAGCTATTTTGTCCTCCTGCCAAGGAGCAGTTACCCTTAATCTCAATATCAAAAATAGCACTAAAAAGGCCTGGGGAGAAAAGCCACCCTCATACACAAAGATCAGTGTGCTATATTATCAAGATGCACAGCAGATTCTCCCAAATGAAAGTACATCGCACTTTACCATTCACTGCAAGCCTGTTTGTCCAGTTTTCCAGAACTTTATCAACGCATTTTGAAGCATAAATTCCAAGTTTGATATTTATCACTGGCTTAGAAGACAAGTTGGGGGAGGAGGAATTTCTGGTTAATACAATCCTCAGTGACCTCCTACCAGTGCACAAGAGGAATTTTTTAAAAGTTTAAGATACCTGAATATTGTGTCATTCTGCACAGTTGTTATACCACAGAACACACATCGCTCTCACGGGCCACAGCTGGATCTGGAGTGTCCAACCCATTCATAGATACCAAAGCTACAGTGTTAGGTACAAAGGTCTACTGCAAYGGCTGTAAACAGCAAGGTGATCCCGCAAATACATTTACTCCAATTCACCTCAGACAGTTAAATAGTATTTCCAAATTATAGCCACTGGAAGAGTGTTTTAAAATAAATTCTTCATAAAAACAAAGTTGCAAAGTCTACCAAGCAAGTCTCTATCTCGGCACTTTCATCCAGATTCCTTTCGTCTGGAGTCACCAGTAGGTAAACCTTACGGAAAAGCCTTCAATGCTGAATATACAATGCACTAACAATGGCAAATACCATTTTATCTTCGTGAAACTCTGGTATTCCAGAGCTCTGAGCTTTCAAACACCATTTGTCGCACCTTGGTATCTTTATACAATAGCAGTGCAAGGAAAGCTACAGCCAACAGAGCCTGTGACGACTACTYGCACACTAAATCCACATGAATAAATCTTATTAAGCTGAAAGGCAAGCAGTTACTACACCTGTTTGATAGATTTATTATCCCCAAAACCTAGTGCACTGAAGTGAAATGCAGGTATGAATTGAATAGTTACACTGTACAAACAGCCAGCTATTAGTTATATTATAGAAACAAGAAGAACTTTGATAAGGTGATCCATTGGGGTATTTAACAAGTGTCAAAGCATAGATTGAAAGAGGCATTTGTCTATGAGAGTCGATGAAGATACATGTCRCCATACCACAACTAAATTTCACTCATATAGCATCCAGGAAAGCAAAGGAGGGAAAAAAAGAGGGAGGTGTCCCCACTTCTATTATGTTAATCAATTTCTGCAGAATATAGAATCATTAAGGTTGGAAAAGACCTCTAAGATCATCAAGTCCAACCGTTGACCCAACACTGCCAAGTCCACCATTAAACCACRTCCCTAAGCACCACAGCTGAACATCTTTTAAACACCTCCAGGGATGGTGACTCCACCACTTCCCTGGGCAGCCTGTTCCAATGCTTGACAACCCTTTTGGAGAAGACATTCTTCCTAATATCCAATCTAAACCTCCCCTGGCACAACTTGAGGCCATTTCCTCT
>JASVER010000220.1:151912-165622 GCA_030449065.1 Oceanodroma leucorhoa
GCCCAGCTTGGTGTCATCTGCAAACTTACTGAGGGTGCACTCGATCCCCTCGTCCAGGTCATTGACAAAGATGTTGAACAAGACCGGCCCCAATACTGAGCCCAGGGGAACACCACTTGTGACCAGTCACCAACTGAATATACCTCCATTCACCATATGTAGATGACACTACAGGACCCTGATGAAGCTACTATGGCTTCAAAGTTGACCCTGCCTTGGTTAGGTGGCAGACCAAAGCCCTCCAGAGGTGTCTTCCAACCTAAATCGTTCGACAGCTGTGCTTCCAGCTGAGCCGTGTGTCAGCCCTACCAGCCCACTGTGAACTGCCATTAGCCACAAGTCCTTGTCAAAGCACCTGATAAACTGGGGGTGGAGGTCTGGGGGGGACATGCCAGACACCTCTCACCTTCACAGGAAGCCCTCATTTAAAAGCACAGATTGACCTTTTTTTAGGAAACCTAGAGAGAATAGTTATAGTTCATCATAAAGTTTCAGTTTAAGAATTTAAGTGACATGCACTACCTGTCCCCCCTAAAATTGTCTGACATTTGAGAGCCGGTGATTAAATACTGTAAAACAACCACCTCAGGGATGAATAAAACTGAGCTACCTCGTAGAGGTGGTCTTTCGCTAAAGGTCACGCTGTGTTATGCTACACATACTTTAAAGCCTGACTCGGTGCAAGCAATCCTCACATCTGGCTTCAGTCTATTCTACACGACTTAATTTCTTTCCTCAGTGATGTTAATAACACTTTTGTCTTCTCTTATGTGCCCACACTATTTATGTTCTGTCTCACAACGAGAGATTTTGCTGGTGTTACTCATTTGGGTGTCCTGACAAGACAGGATTTGTTCTTTCATACATATAAACTGTGTGAAAATCAGCTTTAAACCATTTGACTTCCATTAAGCTATACTGAATCAAAAACAAGATGTTCATCTCCTCTTATTCCCATCTGCTTCAGTACATTTCAGAGAACATTACCATATTAGAGATTTCTACTGAAAAAAATTATTATTGCTATTCTAAAATAGCTTAGACTGGTGTGAGTGTTACTGACAGCGTTTAAGAAATCATCGCATTGCAGCCTAATGAGAAAAGAAGCCTGTAGTATACGAGGTACTTTAGAAAGAAATATCACTTTATGCCTGTGTGAAGCTTGGCAGTGTAGTAGGAATTAAAACCCCGGTATAGAGCTCTTCAGAGGCCAGAGGCCGGCCCAGATCCAAATTCTGCGCTTCGACAGTGTTTGTAACGGGCTGTTATTCCTGCGGTCAGTTGTGAAACTGTACAAGATACAGAAAGAACAGATTTATGAAATGTGATTAATTTTTATATTAATAATCATTTTGTCCAAGAGAATTTCCAGAGTCCAGCTCACAGCTGAAAAGAGAAAATAATGTGGATACCCAGTTTTGATCCTCTTCCACTATAATTTTTTTTTTTTTTTTTTTTTTTTTTTTTTAAAAAAAGGATGCACAGTTTTTCAAGTGGACAGACAAGTGGTGTCTGTGGCAGAGGGGACGCTGGCAGGGCTGGCACCCAGYGCTGGGGTTTGGGAAGCACCCACCAGTGCTGGGCGTCAGACTCCATCACTGGGGATCGGTGTCTTCAGGCGCTCAGGAGCAGCTGCTGCATGAGCTACAAGCAGACAGAAAAGCCATAAAAAAAAAAAAAAAATAACGTTTTCCATGGGGGTTGGGGAAAGGAGGGCAGGAACAAGTCCTGTTCTTCCCCACCCCGGAGTCTCGCACCATAAAAACAGCTTACCGACTAACCTCACACCATCCAAAACCAGTCCGCCTCTGCCCAGCTACACCAGGGGAAATACCTTGTGAAAATGAGATTTTCAGTAAATGGGAAAGCTCCAAGGCAGAGCTTTTAAGGGAAGCTTATGTCATCCTTCGCAGCGGAGGCAGTAGTTAAGGACACAAGAACTACAGCAGATTCAAATCCTGGCTCAYTCAAAAATTAGAACAGATTTTCCAAGATAAGAGCATCAAATTAAAGAGAGCTAATATATCCATCAAGTTAACCACTTATAGTGTTTGCAAGATCTTCCTGAAAAATGGAAAGCACAATTATTTCAAAGTGCATCTTCCCAAAAAGCCTTCACACTCTGTTGCAAACAAGACCTTTACTGGTTTACCCATATTTTCTCAGTTGTCAGTCCCCAGAACAGCCCTGTCTGCCATTCAGTTATTGTTTTCCACTCTTCATTCAATAACTTCTGCTAATATCTCTGCAGGTTGCTCAGAGAGGACCCATTTCCAGTCCAAGTGCTTGGCCGCTGTATTCACGTGCCCTCACTACTCACAGCATCTCTTTTTTCAGCTGGGTGAGAAAACCAAGACTTCAAACCTTCTTGTACCAACACTAGGAAATACTGGTGGGGGCCTCCAGCCCACAGAGAAGTTAAATTCTGATAGTCCCTTGGTTCATTAGTCAGACCAAGAATTAAGCAAGGGGAAAATATACTTTTTTTAAATATATAACTTTCCACAGTCTCCAGTGCTTTGAGCATSCATTAGTTACGAAATACAGACACCCAGTAACAGCTCCTCAGTGCCGTACAAGTGTATTTGAGGACATGCAGAACATGGGCCCTGACGTGGCTTCACTTGCCTGGTAACCATAACCCCGTTCTTCAAAATAAKTCCCACATTGTCCTTCCTCTCCCTGCTTTTCCATCCAAAATGAGCTCGAGTGCAAATGAGGCACCTGGGAAGTATCAGTACCTGCAAAGAAACTGAGAACATCTTTTCCTCGTTCTCCGGGCAGTAAAAGGGAAAACACAAACATCTCTCACATTAAAAACCCACTGGATTTATTTGTGCYTCGGGCTCCAGAAAGGCTAATKAATTTTTTTTTTTTTTTAAAGACTACCTATAATTACTTACCAGTAATTTGCCATCCAAAAATCAACTGCAGGTACAGATAATAGCATTTGGATGTCTAATTAATTGATGAGTCTCACAAATCAAGTAGATGTCCAAGAGCTGTATGCCACACTTACAGTTTTTCTGCCTCCTAATTTTGTACATTTGGAGACACCAAAAATATGGAGGTTTAGGTTTTGGTCCATTTTTAGCCCAGGCCTTATATGCAAAAAAAACCCCCAAAACTAGAGTCCCCCCCRTGGTCACACACTTCTTGAGACTCTGGGCTGTAACAGTTGGGGGATAATACACATATTACATGAAGTCTRCACTCCAGCTCTCACCATGGACACKTATTCCTCTGTGGTAAAACAATGTTTAAYTCAAAATAAAACACAAAGCTAGCTTCAGGGACGTGATCAACCTCCATGAGTTCTSAGCACAATCCCTCTTGGAGAGGCCTGCATGCTTCTGCAGACCACATAGAGGTCTTCAGTGTGACATGCCATGACAGCACGTGCCACGGTTTATTATATGGCTCCCAACCGGTAAGGCTGAGAGTGAGGAAGAGGCTGGGAAGAAGAAACAGGCAGACATAGAGGCAGGTAGCAGCAAAGGTACCAGGAAACCCCATTCTTCATGTCCATAACAGCCACAAAACATACACAGGGAGCCACTGATAAGAGTGAACCACCCCACTTATGGACCCAAGCTTAACCTTTCTGGGGCATTAAATCATRATTTGACCTTCACTATCACCCACTGTAGGCGGACGGGACGCCCTGGTCATGCCCACACCGTCCCCACAGCCCCGAGCCCAGCGCTCTCCCACCTCGCCGAGATATCGGCTGGTGGCAAGGAGGACACGGCGAGGGGGAGGATGACGGACAGAGCAGCACGCTCTGCTGAGCCTTGCTGTCACAGGAAGCCTGTGGACAGGCTGATGAGCAGAGCAGTCTACGCACCACACCTAATTATATCAGAGACCAAAACCAACCGTGCAACCTCAACTCCAGCATAAAGCCCCTCTTTGCACCCACCCCACCAAGGCCAGAACAGAAGGTAGGTCCTGCACAGCAGCAGTTGCCTTTTTTTTTTTTTTTTTAGGGGACTTTGTAGGCCAGACCAGAATTTCCTGGAATTTGCTGGTCCWTTTGTAGCACCACATTGCCATCTGCTGTCCCTCGCCTTCCCTGGCAGCCTCCCCGCTAACCAGGTGAAATACAGCGGCACAGCCTGCGCAGTCTAAACAAAGCTGTTCAAAATGCAAATGGGTCCGCGATCCATCACTTATTTAAGTGGATTTTAACATTTTAATTAACTATTTAAGAAATGCAAGACATGAGCTTGCAAGGACGCAGTCGGATGAAGTGTCACAAACAAAAAGCAGCATACAATAGCAACGCAAGTATTAAATCTTGGCACATTAGGACGATAGTGTGCACAGGTGTTATCACTTCAAAACCAGCTTTTTTCTACTCCAGCAATTCAGTCATTCAAGAATAAAACATGCCTCTTCAGCTAATAATGTCTTGTTTTTATCATCCAAACATACAATAGTATTTTTTAACTAGTTCCTGAAATGATACACCAAGCTATTTGCAGCAGATTTAGCCTACTGCTTAAATCCTGCGTGCAACCAGGCAAGCTACCTGAGGGTAGGAAGGCTCTGCAGAGGGATCTGGACAGGCTGGATTGATGGGCTGAGGCCAACTGCATGAGGTTCAACAGTCCAAGTGCTGGGTCCTGCACTTGGGTCACAACAACCCCAGGCAACACTCCAGGCTTGGGGAAGAGTGGCTGGAAAGCTGCCCGGCGGAAAAGGACCTGGGGTGCTGGTCGACGGCCGGCTGACCATGAGCCGGCATGTGCCCAGGTGGCCAAGAAGGCCAACGGCATCCTGGTCTAGCAAGGTGGGTGTTGGTCTCTTCTCCCAAGTAACTAGAGACAGGACAAGAGGAAATGGCCTCAATTTGCACCAGGGGAGGTTTAGATTGGACATTAGGAAAAATGTCTTCACCGAAAGGGTTGTCAAGCACRGGAACAGGCTGCCCAGGGAAGTGGTGGAGTCACCATCCCTGGAGGTATTTAAAAAAACATGTGGATGTGGCACTTCGGGGCATGGTTTAGTGGGCATGGTGGTGTTGGGTCGACAGTTGGACTTGATGATCTTAGAGGTCTTTTCCAACCTTAACGATTCTGCGATTCTATCTCCTTTTGCAAACAACCTTCAGGGCTTGCCCATGGTCCTGCCCATTTTTTTCCTGAAGAACTTGCAGAAAGGGCTCTATTAAATACAGGCTTAAGCGGTGGCTTTGGGATGAAGCTACCCAGACTCAGGGGATGGAACTAGGGTCTTAATTATGGTGGGAAATTGGAAGAATATTCTTTTTCAGAAAGTTACCTCGGAATGAAAAGTGAGAAAATAAATCTAGCAAAGGGGACTCCTTCCTCGGCAGCTGGTATCCAGCCTAGTACATCACAGCCCCCTGTTGAGTACAATTACTCCATTTGCCTAATGATAACAGGTTTGTGTACAGGCCATAGGCAAATAGCCACTGAAATCTCTTGGCCAAAATATACTGTTTCTTTTCTTGTTTTGTCCTCCTTGCTTTACAAAACATTTGAGAAAACACAGCATCTCCAACATGTTTTCCTTAAAACTTATGTGTTACTTTCCCCCTTCCACCAGCTGGGCAAGAAAGGCCAAACAAAAGAAGGCTGCTCCTCCTCCTGGCACCCCCCGTCCCAGCTCTTCCTTCCAAGCCAACTCCTGAAGGCAGGAGCCCCATTTTGCAGGTAGGGAAGAAAAGGATGCTYCCAGAGATGAGCCTCAGCTCGCTTTGACCCCATCGTCAGCATTCCCAATGCATCATAAAAACCTGGAAAATACCCTGGAAAATCATTTAATTTCACCATGTCTTGTCTTCCTTTGTCTGTAGGATGGAAGTAAAAGCCCCTTGCTAGTGAGGGATGTTGCAAGGATCAGCCAGCCACACTCATGCCRTACTTCAAAAGAAATCTAAACCAGTAGCTGGGAAATAGCATTAACCATCTCTGCTGCCTGAACAGAGAGCAGAGTGCRTGGGGGAGCCAGCAGCACTCATTAACTTCCAGAGGAAAGCACAGGACCAGGGGACCAGGCTACAAAGAGGCACAAAAACCAATAGAGAGGGGGAAAAAAAAAAAAAAGAAAAAATCCAACACCATCAGGAACATAGAAAGAACAAGACGTGAGGCTGTTTCTTACTAATTCTGACTAGCCTAAGTTGAATGCCTACTATATATACGTTAATTCTTTTTGCAGCTCGCAGCGCAAGCTCAGGAGGAAGCAAACAGATGGACAATGACTTAGGATTGGAGGGACTTGGATCACCAACTTAGAAATTCAGATTTATACAGGAAAAGCAAGTTAGTCATCCAAACAAATAGATATGCCCTGRGGAGAAGAAAAATCTGGATAGCGATAGAACTAAAATAAAACTTTAAGAAAAATTAAGACTATAAGTATGCAGAAGACAGAAACAGCTATAAAGTGAATATAAAAAGAAAAGAGCCAAGGCAACACAGAGCAGGCACACACAACTCACTGCTAAATGCCCATTTCTTGCGTGACTACATTTATAACACAATGAAAGAAAAAGGATTCAGATCTCAAAAGCACTAAATATACTAGCCTTTGTAACGTACAGGTCCCTATATTTGTGTTTTCTCAGACACTTTCATATTTCCTGGCCSTAAAGTTTCACGGAGGAAGACCGAGGCTGTCGAGTTCCCAGATGTGCCCAGCTGTGCCGAATCCCTGCCACCACAGCTGGGCAGCGAGCCACAGGGCTGCGAGCCGCCGGCGGAGCCCCCCAGCACTGCGAGAGCCAGGAACCRACCGCGCCTGGCCGGCACCGCATCCAGTCTGGCATCGCGGAGAGACTTTGGCACATCCTACAAGTTTTGGGTAGTCCGGGCRTGGGGTCACCCGGGAGAATACATGTGATGCACCCCGTGTTTGCCAGCAGCATCAGACCCCCYGCACGGGCAGGGTGCGGTGCATATTCCCCTTCTGTGCATCAGCAGCGAGATGTGATAGGGTGTTCAGAATATATTAGGTTTCAAGATTTAAGATTAAAATTACAGGGGGGGAAGGCCACAGAGCAGGATCTCTTGGGCAATAAATAGCTTTTCTGGAGTCATTTCTCTTAGAAATATTCTAGAGGAAGCAACCTTGCCAAGGCAGAAGATGGTCTGGATGATCTAATCATCTCTCATGTCAGGGCTGTGTCRTTGCCTTCAGTTTGCATTACAGATTACGTGTAACACACAGTGTCTAGAAATAGCATATGCACAGCAGGTCATTCTCCTGGACCCTGTTGCTTTGCACCTGTCCAGAAATTGTTTGCCAGATCCGCAGATGCAAATTCTGRTAAGTCAGAGGCTATCATCTTGTTCAACAAGAGGACACGGGGATAAAGAGCTGAGATATTGTTGGTATTTACCCTTCACAGAAGGCAGGAGGAGGAAAAAAAATAAAAAAGAAAAAAGAAAACAGAGCCGCAGGAGTATTAAGTATTCTCTCCAGGAGCACATCAGACATCTGGATTACACTTGGCAGTGAAAGACAGTTACACTAGTCCCTGCCCTGTGTCCATCTACTTGGTAAATTAACAGGGATGAGCTACTTATTACTCTGGCTGCTATTTCCCACTTCTCTGTATAGCGATAGCAGCAGAACAGCATCAGGCTTTGCCTGGGAAACAAACCCAAGGAGCGGCCCAAACCAAAATCCACACTGGCATCATTCAAATAGAGCAGGAGAGGCCTAAAGGTTTTACCTTCAGATATTTCCAGGTGGAAGTTGAGATTATTAAAACCAATTTATTGTTTTGATAAAAGTGTCATCAATATTCAGTGCCTCAAAGAAAATTAGTCAAAAGATGTACTTTAAAAAAAAAAAAAAAAAAAAGAATACAACCCACAGACTGGACTTCAGCCTTTCTTCATTGATAAGAATTCTTGTGATTTTCTCTTAAATCCCATAGAGTTGGCTGCCTAAGGATTTTGGGAGCTTGAACAACAGAAACCAAAAGAGAGGTAGGTGGCACAGGTAAGGGAATTCCACACTTTTGTCCTGAACGCAGGCAGAAAGGTCCTGACATTTCAGCCTGCCTCCACCAGTAACTTATTTCCTCGCGACACCATGGAGCTGTGCTGGAGCGGGGATCGCAGAAGCGGAGGTATCACAAAACAGCCAAAGAATAAGATCGCCAAAACATTAGAAATRGTTTGATTCTGAAATTGCTTCCAGTCCAAGCATCATGACTGGATACCACACTGGGTTCCAGAACATGTATCGTTACAGTTATTTCAAATTATCTCGAAGAAATAAATTTTAAATATGTGAATATTTTGAGCAGAAACATTTGAAGCCTTCTCATCACTAAGAGTCTGCAAAAAAGCCACCGATTTCATACACTTRGTGAGAGGCTCTAGCACTCGGTGACAGCCCTTAGCTCCCCGAAAGCGRTCAGTTAAAGAACAGAGCAGTCTAAAGGTGCAGTTTGCTTATCACTGATGTGATACCTACCTGCCCACCTTTCGGTTATACACAGCACTGCAGAGGGGTAGGAAACTCCGGTTACAGCTGTGTCAGCCATGGCAAAGCCGTCGGGGAATTAAYAGTTGCTCAGTCTTTCCCTCGAATCATTGTTACAGGCAGAAGTTAAGTAACACACGCATCAACTCCCTTCTCCCCATTTATTATCCAGGAGAAGCAGAACTAATTAAATATCAGCCTCAAACAGCCAATTCTTTCAGCATGAGGGACATTGTGAAAAATCACATTCTCCCATTAACTTCCCAGTGCAGTACCAGAAGAGCCAAGTTAGAAACCCACCAGCCCGAAGACATTTTCTCCTCCAATTTACATTTTAATGGGAGAGCAGAAGACTTATTGCTAAGTGCCAGGAGCTGATAGAGCTGTGCACATTCTGAGGGTCTAATAAATGCACTGACCCATATTTTTCACATTTTATGGGACAGTGGGGAAAAACTGCTGAAAGAGCTCGTTCGCAGCTATGTTAATTACACTTTCTATGGGAAAGCRGAGGAACATGCCACAAAGAGCTACTTGCAGCTGCATTTGTGGGACAGTTTAATCTACTGTTTAGAGGAGGTAATTGCATGCTGGAAGGATCCCAGTTCTCATGACAGCTGGACCACTGGGCTCTGTGGTGGTCATGGTCAGACCTTGACCTTTCTGGGCCAYTCAGACCACTTACAAAAGCTATAAAGGCAGTAGAGTTTTCCTGGGGGAAAAAAAAAAAAAAGCACTTGAATTGAGCTTTCTCCTGTAATTAGGTCCTACCAGGTAACCGTAACAAACTACAGAGTAGTTCATAGAAAGTTCTCATCTGTGGCATTCGTTTCCTCTGATGTAGCCCCAACACTGATTGCAGCTATTGAATAGGTGTTTCTCCTCTTGTCACAGCGGGGAAACAGGCAGAGCTAAAAGCTAAAGGGAGTCCTGCTCGCCAGCCTCCCGGAGCAGAGCGGCTACGCAATCTGAGAAACGTCAGCTTTCACCACACACATCAGAGCCCTTCAATCCCCGTCCTGTGGCAGAGGAGAAAGGCTGAAGATTGCATCGGTACATGTGAAACRGGCAGGAGCTACGGGACAGACAGCAGAATTGCTTACTTTAAAGACAACRCTTCAGCAGAGGGGAAGAGTCGGTGGAAGGAGAGTTGGGTTTGTCCCCTCCAGCACGCGTGGCTCTGCCAGGGCTCACCAGCTCCCCTGGCCCTGCGGAGACCTTCCGAAGCTCTACGAACAAACCCTTAACAGATGCTCCATGCATCTCTCACGTCTGTGGCGGTTACCCACGGCACCTCCCGAGCGAGGCGGTAACGGGGACACSAGCTTTCTCCATAGCGTCCTTACACCACTCACTTAAGATCAGCCCCGGTCCCCCTTTACGCGGGCAGACATCCTGAACGTCCCTGTACTCTAAGTATTGAGGCAAGGTTGCACTGAAAGATGAATCCCCAGTTATTTTATTATTTYATTTTGGGGGTCTTGAGAAGGGAAAACAACCACCGCCTTGGCTGTTGTCACTGGTCCCAGAAGAAACACTTGGAATAGAGTCACCGTTAGGTAAGTTCTAGTAACGGTGATTTTCAGGAGCTGCGATCYACATGCCATGGAGATACGGAAAGCTTTAAAATGACTTGTCAGGTTTAATAAGAATTTTTATTTGGTTTTAATACCAAAAAGCTTACTAAGGACTTGGAAACTATAAACCTGTAAAATTTATTTCTTTGTTTCTCCCCATTCTCAAGATCTCCTGCAGTTTCAGCCATACTTTCCATGGCTCCGAGCTGCTTCACTCGCTAAAGAGAAAACATTTTGAACGGGGTGATAACAGCTTTATCCAGAAAGAGATGTTCTCTAGGGTCACAACTGCTTTGAATCTAAATTATTAGMGTTTGTGTTTATAAAGATATCCTCCATAACCCCAATCTTACACCTTTAAAGCCAATTTACTGGTCTGTGTTATGCAGCTGAAAAACAAAAGAAAAAGGGCAACAGTCAAAGTGAAAAAATAGCAATTTAACTCACATAAAGTGATCGTATTATCCTGACATTGTATCGACTCTTTAAAATGAGAAAACCACCAAGACAGATATCTTTATTGACTAGGTTGGTGCCCTTTCAATACCAAACTGATGAACAATTGTATTACACTAGCCACATATTTATGAATACCCTACAGTTTAATAGATTTTTATGGAGCAATGAAAGTTTACATAGATAACTAGAAATGTCAGAACRATATCACACAGACACCATAAAATAGAGTATTACTTATTTGACTCACAATCCAACTAAAATAAAACCCAGTGCTTGTTTTAGGACTTTGCACTGATAGCAAATTTCAGTTTTCCATCTCTTTCTCTCTACTTGGTGACTCAGCACAGCAAGATACTCCACAGATGTAATTTTTACTTACTAATAATTGATTTTTCATTAGAGTGCAATAGGCTTAAGTTTAAGGTATAGAAAGAAAAAGGGCAGAGACAAAGGTGGGCAAGAGGCAACTGTAGAGACAGTTTAACAATAAAGCAAGAATAGATATTTCCTGGGCCAGGGAGAAAAGGCACACCAGCAATTTCCCCACTGCCTTGTGGCTCCTTCTAAGAGAGGAGCAATTAAGTGTTATGCTCTCTAGAAGAGACACATTTACATTGATCTCTTACCAGAAGAGCATAAGAGAAAGAAAAAGCAGCTCTGTCTGGTTATCTCCTCTCCCAGACATCTACCTGGCTTCCTAAGAGAGACACAGCTGGGCTAAAACAGACCACACGCACCAGTCCCTTTGCAAAAAAAAAAAAAAAATTAAAAAAAAAAAAAAATCTCATTTCAGATGATCCATCTCCCATCAGACACTTAAACCRAAAGCTCCTTGGAGCAGGAATGGGAGTCTTAAACATTTATATTATCTTGAAGGGGCTGCCAAAAAAATTAATCATCTGTTTCACACAGCATCCACCAGATACACAGTAAGGGAAACTGAAAATAAGTTTTCAAGCTATACCCGACCCCTTCTGTGCTCGGCTGCTCTACTGCAATCTTGAGTAAGGAGCACTGATCTTTAAGGAAAAAACCCTCCGATTTTTATCCAAAYGAACCCAGGCTTTTCAGCAGCACTAGTGGGGGAAGAAAAAGTTGGTTCCCCCTAGAAGCAGCAGCGGAGGGCTCGCTGGGCTGCTCTCACACACGGCACGTGAGGAAACGGCCCAAAACCCTGTACGAAGTTACACAGAGCAAGAGTGAGAGCTCTTCTCTGAATCTGTGCCTCGACAGGTAAAATATTTCACTGAGAAACACATCTCTGGAACCAGATCTGTTATCAGAACACGGCACTTTTGGACAAAAACCTTCTCCAAAAAACCTACCTGGAAAAAGAGACAGGGAGAAGTAGGGGAACAGAATTACAACAGATGACCAAATTATTTTGGTCACGCTGTAACACTGAGTTAGATGTACTCAGCTGTTACATACACARCTCCAGCTGGGGAGGACGTAGGAAGTGGCCAAGGACCAGCAAGGAGCCAAGAGTACATACATCTTGTAGTCCCTGCTATAAATGAACACGGGTACACCACAGTTACCCAAAACCGAATCTGTAATCTCTTCAGAWGGCACTACGCTCTTCCCTGTAAATACTCCTAAACCAGCTTTGTTCCTATAGATCATTTCCAGCAACACCAAGGACGCTGAAACAACTAAGTCGCCCCTTGCCACGACTGCCCTGGAGGCACAGCAGGGATTTGGTGCTCAGCTCCGAATTTCCGTTTGCTGAGCGGAGCTCACCAGAGCACTCCTTAATGCTGTTCMTCCAGCTTGCTTTTCCTAAAAAACTTCCCCACACTGCTTTACTAGGACACAACTGCAATCTAAAGGTGTTTAGGAAAAAAAAACCCAGCCCAGTTAGCCACGCTCCCTTAAACGTGACATGCTGTGGCTTTGTAACCGAATTCATTAGCATCGGCCCATTGACTTCCAGCAGAACTGAGCCATAGGTTCCCCAAAAGCTCACTGCTCCTGTAATCTGCTCTCTTCCAAAACACATCGGTCCAGACCCTAYGGGGATATAAATCTCGGTAACGGCACTGAACACAATCAAACACATCAGCGGGGAACCCAGACCACCACCTGGTTTACATCCAGAAAATACAAAACAATTAGGACAGAGCTGGCATATTTRAAAAAATACTACATATATTTTTAAAATAAGACATTTCAACCTCTTTTCCTGTTCCCTTCCTCTCCCACTACCTTTGCACCGTTAGATCAGACTTGCTTTTTTTCCTGTTTACATCAGGAGTATATTTAATAACTGCATTGGTCACAGCGAGGAACCGAATAGGCGATGCCAATAAGCCAGTATGTGGAACCCASCAGCCGCAGCCGCGGGGGTTCCAGAGGTCGCGTGCGTCTACCGGAGGTTCCGTCACCATTTAGATACCCTGAGAATAAGCAGTAAAAGCAATGCCTTCCTCCCATGCATGACCCCATGGTAAATACACAGACACACCAAAACATCCGCCCACCTTGGCATGTGCAAACATGAAGGTGCCCACAGGTGCACACTCAGATGCAAGCATTTAAGGTCTAAATGAACTAAAACCTCTTTTCTTTTTTTTTTAAGAAAAGAAAAAAACAATACTCCTAGACATAGTCCCATAATCAATTTCAAATCCCATTGACCATAAAAAGGATTTACAGCAAAACAAGATTTAAGTGATATGGAAGCAGTTGCATGGGGCTTTTGACCAAATACCAGAAAACTTTTCAGTCAAAGTAATTTATTAGTTTAATGACTCAAACAGTATGCATRGGTTTGTTGCTTGATTTGACACCTTTAGCCTCACCCACTCACCCCTCCAGTGTCTCAAGTACAAATACCCATTTCATGGAAAAAGAGAAATAATAATAAATTAAAAAAAAAAAATCAGATCTCAGTTCTAGGATGACTTTTTTTTTTTTTTTAGTTTGAGTCAAAGTCTGGAGAGTCTCAAACTTCAAACAGATTGGGGGTTGGAGGTTGCAAAACAAAGCTTAAACTGAGAAGTTTAGCTAAAACAAAGCCGGGGCATTTTCTGTCCATCCTCAATTTTATCTTATTGAAATAAGACATTTAGGCTTTTACTCCAAATGTGATAACCTCTAAAAGGAACAAAGTATGAAAGTTCTGGCTGCAGCAAGTGGAACTTCACCCAGAAAGCTTTTTATCAAGACAGAAAAATCCCTGCTTGAAACAGAATTAATTTAC
>JASVER010000220.1:165653-221899 GCA_030449065.1 Oceanodroma leucorhoa
AACAATTCAAAGAAGTCATTAAAATGCACAAAGTAATTCAGATTTACCCCAAAATTGACTTTGCAACATTTAATATATGCATCTAAGTTCAGGCACCTCTATAGAAGACCATAGCTGTTGTTAAATCAGCCCTTGTAACACCGTGCAAGAGTAAACCCTTTTCACTTGGAAATTAAATCATTGCATGGTGCAGTACTCTGCYATTCTGAAACAATTTCAGGTAATATTTCTGAAACTCCAGCCTCAGAGGTACAGCTCTGACAGAGCTCTTACTGTGAATAAATAATGGTGGCTATATCTAGAAACCAATACCAGCCTACACACCGCTTGATAAATATCCCCTATTAAGAAGCTCCAGCATTTTACAAGCATACCGGATAACTGGCAGTGATCACACTATAATCCATTTTAACTCACATCTAAAAGTATTTTTTTCTCCTTTGAGGGGAGAGTCTTTCTGCAGCTAAGTAGTTGCAAGCAAAGTTACAGATCTCTGAAAAAACAAGGCGTATTTCAGCTGAAATACCTAAGTTTGGGTTATTACATTGYGTTTTCAAACTTATTATGAATTCCTATCTTAAAATCAGCATGCCTTCACTGAAACACATCTATTCTCACCCAAACCAGTCTCTAACAGCAAGCACTTGCTTACCTGGCTGCCTGAGACACGGCACGTTGATCCAGGAGGGAAGGAGGAAGACCTCACCGAGGACAGCTGACCTTCCACCAGCCAAGGCCACCACGGCACAGCCTCTGCTCCCAAAGAGACACCACACTCCCAGCTGGTGGGATATTACCCCTTTTATTAACCCACAGGGCAGCCCTCAGGCTTTGCAGGTGGCCTTCGTTCTGGGGCAAACTCGGCTCAGCTGGTGGGCAAGATGAGACACCTGAACGCAAGTGGTGGCTCCCAGGAGCACAGGGCACCTGGAAAGCCACAAAACACGAGCGAGAAGCACAAGGAGACCTGAGCTGCTTGGTGTAGGACAGTACCTCTGATGTTCCTCTGGGCAAAAACTACAGCTCTGCCAACAAAATTATGAAAATAAGTGCTAGTATTGTGGCGTCTGTGTAACATCAGGGATGAAAAGGCATGAAAAATAGCAGAAGAGAGGTGTTTTTCTCTGGAAATCAGAACAGCTTTGTACTCTCATTATAGCCGATTGCGGCGTGATTTGTGCCAGGCAAGAGTGAATTCAGCGCTGCCCTGACACCACTCCAGGGACTTTATTTCCTTTGAGATGAAAGCCATGGCATAAAGCAAAGCTGTATCAGATAGGGGCTTTATCAAAGTATCAGGAATGATTTTCCTTCCCACCGCTATTTTCTGAGGTTAGGAAGAGTGCTCGCAGCAAGGAGTTGTGACTGCTCGGGATCCATCCATCTCATAACCCTTCTGCTCCCCTGGTTTCACCCAGAGGACTTAGTTGCCTAACTCAAGGCTCCAGTACATTTTTGCTAAGAAAGGCACCCAAATCCTTCTGTAGCTTTAGCCCTCAACCTCCTGATTAAAGAAGCAGCTGCTTCTTATGGCCTTATGTCAGCTTGGAATATTTTTTCTCAGTTATTGAAAACAGCTGCTCTTCTGATTAGTACACTGAGCATTTATTTTCTCTTATACCAGTGTCAAACTGCTTCATTGCAATGTAGACAGGAGACACTTAGTTTTACAAAATAAATCTGTGCTAAGTGGAAGCAGAAGCGAAATGGAACAAATATTTTGGCATTTTTTAGCAGTGGTAAACAGTGAGACAAAGTACATCCTCAATCAATTGASTCACTGTTGCTCTGACACGGCATAAAAAATGAGGAAAGCCATATAAAAATGAGGGCTTTTTTAAACACTTCAAAACTTCCCGCAGAACAGCGTGCTTCGGTTAAAAGTYGTTGCAGCAGAACGCTTCACCAAAGAACCCCCACGGCAGTGAGAYTGCAAATGCTACTGCAAAAGAAAAATGACCTACAATGGGAAATGGCTCGGATTAAAGCTTTCCAGCCAAATGGTCTCGGGGAGGCTACCTGGGAGCAGGCAGGAAAGGGTTTAAAGCCAGCTGGGCAGCAGCTCTGCCCCGTCCCCTTCACTTCAGCCCCCCCGCCGATCCGCGGTGTGTAAAGCTCTGAACCCCTTTGAGCAGGGGGGTTCCCTACGGCCTCTCAAAGGCAGGAGGAGCCCCCCGAGGCACCAGCCCTGCCAGTCTCTGCTTGTAAGAGGAGGAGGTGTGTGCTTTTGCTGGTGTTGAAAATTTCAACTAATTTGGGGCAGTTTTTGAGCCCAGCTGTGGACTGATCTGATTAAAGGTACTTGGTTAACAAACAACACATGGTTTGGCCAAGATACCAAAGTAGAAAAAATAATAATGTAGAGAAACAATATTTYCCAGGCATTATTGTTAATTCAATTTGATATAAGATAAAGATAACTCCCTCTCTGCAAGATCCATATTTATCCAAACCACCCCTCACTGTGCTTAACACACTTGACTGCAAGATACTTGTTTAATGTATTTTAATTCAATTTAAAAAAAAAAAATGCTTTCAAAATAAATATCAACACTTTAAGCTAAAAGTATCAGTGGCACAGCTATAGACCCTAAGAAACTTATGAATATGAAGCAGCTGTGTGTTATTTCAGTAACTTGTATGCATGCTTCTTCCCTTCCCAGCCAGGCTTCCAGGCAGAAATCCCTTCCACCGGTATGTAGTTAATGACAAAATATGTCCTTAGCACAGGAGCCAGTACAGACAGGCCAGCACAGAGCCATCGCAGCCCTCCCGTATCGGTTACGGGGGTTTAGAAATTAGTGGGATTGTGTCGTGTGCATCCCACGTCTTTCCCCAGGATCTGTGAGTCTGGACCTTTGCACAGCCTGAATTGTCTCCAGCTGCTCACATTAACCTGCTCTCGGAGCACCTTTGCAGGATTTAAGCAGCTCAAAGTCTCCTAATCTGGCTGCCCCCTCCGTGGGTATATTGTATGCAGAGATTTTCGGAAGGAAACAAGCGCTCTTCCAGTTTGTACGGTCTTGCCAGCTCCTCTTCTCCCCAGAGGACTAGGCAATTAATTTATGGAGAGGATTAGATCTGAGCAGGTTCTTGAGAGACCCTGAATTTTTGCATTGCTTTCTCAAGAGCATTTGTAGAGGTTATTCATACAAAAAGTGTAAGAAACTTCGACAGGAGAAGAGAAAATTGCTAGTCAGATGTCCATATACCACCATCTGCTACAGGGGCCATGTGGGAAGCAGCACGAAGGCACAACAAAAGAATTGAGGGTGTTGTGACAGCAGGAATCCAAAATTATTATTACAACTTCTTGGTTTTCCTCAATATTTAACAGCTGCCAGAGAATTCATAAACTGAAATCTGCATCTTTTATATACTTAGTACTCTGGATTTGAACCACATAGGAACTAACTCAGAYTAAGTACCAAATTAAGTACCAACTTTTTGACAAAGCCAGTACACCTCACATTTGAATTGCTGATATTGAAAGAGGGCTGCAAAGCTGATGAGTTGAAGGACCCTTTACATTTAGCAGATAGATAGGATCAGCCTTTTAAAATTGTCTTGTTTTTATCTTAAAATTTAACAGCAGTTCTCTGGTGTTAATATTCTCACTGTATTAAAAAAGTCTCAGGAACTCTTCATTTTGGTGCCGTGTAAAAAGAAGACATTAGGGACAGGGACATGATTTATGATGGTATTTAAATATGGTTTGGAAAGCATGATGGCAATTTAAGCAAGGAAATTGAGAGCAATGGGAATAGCAGCCTAATTCGCCCTGTCTGCACTGGAGTCAGACCCAGCATTCATCAAATCACTGGGAAAATGTCCCGGGCCTGTGACTGCCTGAGAAGACAAGTAAATCCCAGTACCACTGAAGGCTAATTATGGGACTTGAGTTTTAGGTCTCAAAAAAAGAGTGATTGGAACAATTTTGTGTGCCATAGTTAATATGCCAAAGGTGGTGTAAAGTTACTACGATGAGAGAAGGTGCATTCGTAAGAAAATATATCCAATCTGACATCCAGAGATTATTTAATGTCATACTTTTATTTCACAAGATTCAGTTCCATTTTGGTAAACCGGCTTTTTAAAAACGTGCCCACACGTCCACTGGGCCGTCACAACGCCTTGGGACTCGTGCGAGTGCCAAAGCCTGCTCCTGGCTGCCTCCCCCTCCTCCGCGGGCCGACCCCCCAGCACCAGCTGAAYGGTCAGCGGCTCAGAAACGGGGGGTTCTGAGTAGCCTGATGGGGTGGATTATGCATTTCTCTCAGCTACTTTTGAACGTTTCAGATATATTTTTGCCTAAGGACAATAGTTAGGGTTTTTTTACACTGATCACRTAGTTCTAATACTCTTTTARACAAACCTTTATATAATTCATGACYAAGTCTAAAGTACTAGATAATACTGATTCAATGATAAAATAATTTTAAATCTTTTCATGTGATTTCAAGAAACCTACTGCTCATGTTCACGTCTGATCAAGCTCTACAAATCAAACTCTGCAACCTTTACCAAAACCAACGGTTATCAGGACTGACTTCCAGAGAAGTTTTGACCATGCAAGGATTGCAGGAGCTGGCCTGATTAAAATTGCTGTTAGACAATGAGTTTCATTACATAATTTGAATAGGCTAATTACAAACCTGAAGTCTGTGATGTGAAATCCCCTCCCCGTGCCGGTCCTGCTGGCGTTGGGACAATGGTTTCTCTTAGCCATCACCCACCTGCGCAAAGGACATGCCGCTTCTTGGGGCTGCTAGTTAAAACTAATCCACAACCTAGCAACTAAACCGATATGCTAAACTGATGCTCATTTCTCCTCTTACGGGCAGAGGGAAAGGCGTATTTCTCAGGAACATCTTTGCCCTTCGAATCTATAGCAGGATCTCAAAAACATCTGGATACAGAAGAAACCCCGTGAAGACGCTGTCGTCCTCAGCACTGACGTAGACCCCGTTCCAGTCCCGCGCAACCTCCAGCCACACCTGGTCACCCGCGCTCAGCTTCAGGATGGTCAGGAAGGATGCCTGGTCGATCTCCTGGCCGTAGAGCGTCTCGCGGGCTTTGGCCAYCTTCCTGCTGCGGGCGACGAGGCTGACGCGGGCTGGACGCCCTCTCACCGTCAGGTGGTAGGCGAAGACGTACGCCCCAGGCACGCTGCAGTTGAATTTSCCGGTGGAAGGGTTGTAATCTTCTTGGTCGTTGTACAAGATCTTGTCAAATCTAATGGGGACGTTGGGCGGAGGGAAGGGCTTGGACAAGCCAGCGCTGAACGCTGATCGCAGGAGCTTTGCGGTGTCCCCTCGGGCACCCTTCGCCCCACGGGAGCCTTTCTTTCCTGGGGCCCCTCGGCCCCCCTTGCTGCCAGTGACCCCCTTGGGCCCAGAAGGTCCCATCACACCGGTGGGTCCCAGGTCCCCTTTCTCACCCTTACTTCCTCGCTCGCCCTTTTCTCCCTGTTTTCCATCCACCCCCTGAATTCCCTCAACCCCCATCTCCCCTTTGCTCCCTTTTTCTCCCTTTGTCCCCCCTTCCCCCCTTTCTCCCTTCGCACCTTTCCCCCCTGGCTCCCCGCAATACCCCTTCTCCCCTGYGTCTCCCTTTTCCCCTTTGTCACCCTGTTCTCCGTCCATTCCCGGGTCTCCAGCATCCCCCCTATCTCCCTTGTCTCCTTTGGTCCCGTTCTCACAAGTGTCCCCTTTGGACCCCTTTTGTCCCTTCAGTCCAGGGAAGCCGTAGTTGCCCTTATTGCCTTTTACTCCAGTTTCACCTAGGAAAAGGGCAAAGTGGGGAGGAAAAAAAGATTTAAAGTATTGGATTGCTCTGGAGATGGAGGGGCATCACCAACAGCAAAGGGAAAGGTCAGTGCAATATTCCTGGCTTTCCCAGGTCCTGTTACGTACCTTGCAGGCCAGGTTTGCCTGGATAACCGGGGTTTCCACTTACTCCTCGCTCGCCTTGCTCCCCTTTGCCTCCTAGGACATTTCACCATTAATATAATGTTAGTGATGTTGTCTACAGCACAGCAATCATTACACAGAAGATGGCTGGTACCATTTTGCATGTGTCTCTCACTTCATTAATAAAACAGAGATGAGCAATGTGTGTTTTCAAGAAATGCCTTCAGAAACCTCATCTGAATCTCACAGCACCACGCACCATCACGCAGACAACTGCATCTCACCCAAACGTTGACTGACTCTAATCAGTGTCCCGTTGGGAGGCAGTTGCTGCTGTTTATGGCAAGATGGAGAAGACGACAGCTCTGCATTTCTCACTCCAGGATTGCCAAAAGTCTTGTTCAAGTGAATCAAAGCCTAAGAGACCGCACTGACTGAGCTGCGCAGCGCTGCTGCTGGTACTCCCGTTGTTAGCTTTGCTGTGTGYTTCTCCGCGACTGAAGGCAGCTACGGGATCCTACCAGCGGTGTGTGGCAGCAGGGCAGAGCTGCTCCAAGCCTGAAATGGAGGGCAGGGTTTCCTTTCGGTCACTACTGATGGATAACAATTGCTTTCCATCTCAGCTGAAATCATTTTGCCTGAGATACTTAAATTGAAATGCAGCTTCTACACCTGTGCGTAGCTTCCATAGTGGTTTTTTCCTACTTATATGTCCCTAATCCAAAGYGAATTGAACTCAGTTTTTAAACTCCCATTCAGAACAAGGAGTTTCGAGTGAGATCTTTATGAGCAGCCGTTCCTATACTGCCTGCACGTACGCTACCACCATCTGAGTTATTGTCCCTGCCAGCTAAATCTCGCAAGGTGTCAATCCATATCAGCATACTCCCTTTCCTTTGAAAAATATTTTTTCCTATAATTTTGTGGTATTCGATGAGGACAACAGCATCTGTTTTCAAATGAGCAGTTAGTCTGCTTTACCTCTTTCTCCTTTAGAACCTTTTGGACCTTGAGGACCTGGAGTTCCTGGCAGACCTTGCAGACCAGCGTCTCCCTTCTCCCCCTTGGGACCTGTAACGTAATCACATCAAGAAAATTATCTTAGTAACTCAAAGGTTTAAGTTTATAAAGACAATTCACAATAATAGCTAGGCAACAGGGCATCAAGGAATGCATGTAAGGCAAACTCTGTTTCCATCACCCTGRGAAGAGCTGGCTATTTGGCATCATAAAACCAATGCAAAGAAGACATGAGACAGACGGGTTTGGCCTGAGCCCTCCTCCCCTGTGCAGCCGAAACCCTATGGCAGGGGAAAGGCAAGGGGTGGTAGGGCAATGCCGCACTGCCCGTGCTGAGGWCAGTGGGGTGCGTGCTCGCAGGTCCCCTGGTCAGGCACGCAGCTCCCCAGCCTTTGCCTTTCAGCCACTGCAATCCCCAAATCTTACAGTTTTGCATTTCACTTGTGGCTGTAGTTAAAGATTTTGTAAAGCCAACTTTCAGCTGCCCTTGAGCCACAGGAGCTCAGACATCCATAAAACATCAGAAGTAATCTGTCTTTAATATTTGAGCGCATCTAAGGAGCTCCCATAGCTTCATAATTGCCCCTCTCCTTAAAAAGAATTAAGTCTGCAAATATAAAAGTGGAACCTGGCAGACAGCTCCATATTGCATAAAGGATGGGTTGAAAGGCAAGCAAACTGGCTTCAATTTTTTTTACTTTTTCATCCACTTGGGAATCTAGATAATCCTGGTGCACATCTGGGAGCAGACTATGGCAGCTTCAATCATCACAAYACAACCCATTTGACACAAGGACTTCTCCATCAACACTCAAGAGATGTACGAGTGCGAACTCCCTCTGCAGCCACTATAATTTCCATTAGCCAATCCCTCCCGAGCTATGGGAAGTGAAAATCCCTCCAGTACATTGTATTAAAAGAAAATTATTTCATTATTTTACCACCTTTTCTCAGATGAATAGTTTCTATCTCCAATATTAGTGCTATTAAAGTGAACATTTGCAGACTAATGCACTATTCATTATAGCGGTATTAGAATTAGGCACTCTATAGATATGTATTTTAGCAGTAGAAAAAAGAGACAGAGTATGTCTTATAAAATATTTAGGTGCTCTATACAGAGCTGCCTCTTGTGAGAGCAAATAATTATTTTAAAATTTGAACCCAAAATTATGTTAATATTTAACTTCCTCTTTTCCAAGGGGAAAAAAAAAACCCAAGAAAAAGAGGCTTTTATCATAAACCTTCAGCAAAGATACAAAACTGCTTGCAGGTGGTTTTGAGGGTCATAAAACCATGGTTGAAGTGAATGTTGGAGTAAATCTGTGACTCCCACGGGATCAGACACGGGGACAGAGAATCGAAGAGCGCGGCCACGTGGGGCACCCGCCAGCAGCGACGTGGTACGGGGCCAGCTCTGCACGCGCTCCCACGCCAGCGCGGTCCTCAAAGYGAGTGCCATGGGGAGGAGGCTCCTTTTTGGGGCTTTCCCACTCCTACTGGTGTTTTGTAACTTCTGGGATGTGGCTGGCGTGCACTTTTTTGCTCTGGCTTTACACGAGGTATAATCACATTCGGCATTTGCTGCTCAAGTCCTGCTGACTCATTTCTTGAAGGAAAAGCAGGAGACTCCTTGATACGGTTTATGCGCTTTAGCTGAGAGCGGCGAGACAGCCACCGCTGTACCTGGGGGTCCCTGCTCCCCCRGCTGCCCCCGGGGCCCCACGGCAGGCGGGCAGCAGTCACAGCAGTTGAAGAAGAAATCGGCTGCGTCGAGCGTGTAGTTTTCGAAGGGGAAGAGTGTGGTGGCCCCTCGGGCCGCGGGGCTCGGGGTGGGTAGTTCGGCTCTGCTCAGTGCTGCCGGGAATGGGCTTTTCCCCGCGAGGGGGGCGAGGGGGGTGTGAGAGGCACCGTCACCCGCCAGCTGTAGGGGCTTCGTCTTCGTGTACTTCACAGCTGGGGTCACCTTCACCCCGGCGTGCACGGCGGCAACAACCAGCATCACGAATGCCGAGATGGGCCCCGGTGAGCTCCACATGTTGGGGGCTGTGGGAGAAGACAAACACAATAACAAATTGCTGCACAACACCCTTTGCGTTCGCATGTTCCCCACAAAGCCAGAAGAGCCGCAGGAGTAGTGTCAGGCACGTGTGGGCATCTACCTGGAGGACTACGTTACAAAGCCTCACTTTTTATGGGGAAAGTAAAGCAAAATTAGCAAAACCTCCTGCCTGCTCACCCCTATTGACCGTCGCTCTACAGAGCGCTTATGATTTGGCTGCTCCTGTTCGCTGTGGTTGGAAGTGCTCCCACGGGTATCAATAGAAGTTCAAGGGACTGACAGTTATACGATCACTGGGACACATGATGTCTCTCTTCCGAGTGTATGATTAGGAATAATTCAGTAATGATTTCAGAGTTCAACACAACGGCACATTATAAATAGGTTTGCACTAAAAGAATAAATGGAAGCAAAATGAAACAGCAAATATTCCAAAATTTTTATGTCAACTTTTTCTTCGTTACTGACTGATTTTCTGGACTTGCACATTCTTTTAGTGTAAACTTTCAGGTCCGTTCTTTCTGTTCTTAAAGTGTTGATTTAGCTGAACCAGGAAGAAAGAGCAAAGTAAGAAGCACACATTTTTTCCTATAGGACAGATGACGCCTCTCAGATGACTTGTCATATAAAGCACCTTTGTTTCTTTTTTTAACCAGTGTACCAACCTGTAAATACAAACGGAACAGACTCCCTTTCTTGCTGAACCTGAAATCTAWCCTTTCTTAGCAGCTAAGGCACTTCATTACATGAAAAAGTCACCAGGAGAAACGCTGACTATCCTTGCCATCCAGAGGGCACAAGGAGGTCCGACTCAAAGTCAGGTATCTGAGGGCTGGATTATAATCTTCCCTTCTTTAAGAATTCAGTTTTAGAGGAAAGGGTCATGAGTTTTTCTATTTTCACACAAAACCAAATCATCTTATGGAAAATTGATTATCCACACAAAATCCCCAGTGATCACTGTTGCCCATGGCTGCCGTTCAACCCCTTCTTCACCCCGTCGGCTCCAGTAAAGGATAAATTATCCYTTCTCCATGCGTGTGTCGCATTAGGACAGGATACCGGGCACTGATTTTTGTCACAGGCCTGTATTTGCCCCCAGTCAGCCCCTGCCAACCTTACCATGAAGGGTTTAACTCCAGGATGGTTGGCACGGGAGGGCAGCGCTCAGCGCAGGCGGGCAGAGAGGAGCAGCAGGGAAGCAGCCGCAGTCGCGGGGAAGGAGGGTCATCTGCTGTCTAGGAAGAGAAAAAAAAGCACCAAATTCTCCTTTTGAAGAATATACTCATGCGGGAGTGTTTTGCCACTGCTGGAGATAACTAAATAAACCCGTAACTTCCCGTTTCTATGTTTCTATGTCACAAACCACTTCTGCAACAAGCTCTAAAACCAGACACTCTCCAGTTACATAGCCAGATTGATGGATTGCCGTCAAATACTGGAAAAATGTAATTAGTAAAAAAATTATACCTTACCAGTCTGTTTAGAAAATAAATTGCTCAGAGCAAGGAATCGTTAAACAGATTTTCATTATAATGGGCAAGACTGTTCCTAAAATAATTATTCCTAAATATATTAATGTATTTTAATAAAACTGAAATTTTGGACTTTTTCATTACATTAGCTCACCACCACTGATTCTAAAATCATTCATTTGAATCCCCCCACTAGGAAAGATTATGATTCACAGTGGACACAAAATATGAAGAACTAAACTTTGCTGTAGTGACTTCTCATTCAGTACATCTATATTTAATTGGATCTAAATATCTACTAATTTAGCATTCACCATAATAACACTGTAATAATACACTTGTTCTTTTGTTTGGTCCCTAAAATTAYAGTATTTAGATATTCCAGTTCACAAGTATTTAACCCCAATGTCCCAGCTTTAAATAMCAGGGAGACGATTCCACTTTCTGTTATTTAATTATTTCAAGTTCTTATACAGGGGAGGAAAAACACTAGTCCTTATGCAGCTATACATTCATTACAGACAGTGACTTTTCTTGAGACAAATTATATTGCCACTATGTCTTACATTCTACGACTTCATTGCAAATATCCCGCCTGAAGACTAAACGACCGTGTGTGCTATCTCCTACCTTATAAACGGTCCTGCTCCCAGGGCGACCCCCCCTCAATGGCACTTTGAAAAAGACAATCTTGTTTTCGGAGAGAATCAGTTTTATTTGTGTAACAGCTGCTCCCGTGGCCAATGAGAGCCTGCACGGTGTGGGGAGAAGGGGGGATTGGCAAAGTCCCCTGAAAGGAGCAAGGTGACATTGAAATCCAAGGAAATTCAAAAGCTTTCCCCAGGCTGGGACGCTGCTCTTCACATGGGACTTTTTTGGCTCTTCCCCCAAGACCAGTTTTTAGGGCTTTAAAACTCCTCTTTCAACTCACAGCATCGTGGTTTTGGTACCATCAGACTCAGCGTGAATTTGTCAATTTGCTTCAGCAGGGTCCAGGTTTCCCTTCTTGGTATTTAGTGTGCAGAGTTTGGCATCGCACTCCCCTCCTTGCAGTGGGAGTTTAGGAAGGGCAAAAAAGAAATTACAGAAATAGCTGCATGGGATCATGAGTGCATGTGTGCATGTGCCTGCATGGAAATGCACCRAAATGGGAATTCAGCCTCAAATCCAGGCTGTCCCAGGTAAATGCAGAGATGGAAGTAAGTGAATGCTTTCTGCTCCCTCCACCTCCGGTGCAGAGCAGGGTACCTGGGGCCGGGTTTTGTCCCCCCTGGGACAAATCTCCCCCGGGAGGGTTGCGACAACGTTGTTCTTATTGGAACTGATAACCCCTCCGGATTTCATGGGCTAATTGATTTTCCTTGCTCTTTCCCAGCAATCACAGCACTCGTTTCCTTCCCCAGTGACATTAAAATGGGCCAGCATTTATTCTTAGATTTCCCAACCCAGTTCAGAGTGCAGGATGAAATGCAGGAATGCGAGGTTGCCTTTCATTGCCTTGTCTTGGTGAAATATGAGCAAGGAAACCGTCTCATTCAACCACTCTGAATTTACTACATACCAGTGCACTCAAAGCTCAGCTGCCGGACAAGAAAGGCTGCTTGTTTCAGGCGGGCTGGAGAAAACAATCAACTCTCCTTTAATGTAAGTGGAGAGAATTGTAATCCTCCATGATTTATTTCTGACTACCTTTTCCTGCACAATAGTCTACAGCTTTCAGCAATAAAAAGTTGATTAAGGAAAGTCTATTACTAAGCATACCAGGCTAGATTGATTCACCAGCTTTTTAGGCTATTCCAAAGAAATCAATTAGGAGTTTTGCAGCGAGATGCTCTAACCCCGTGTAGGACATGGGCTTGTCACAGCTCCTGCAATGGAACTTGCACCAGCACTCACTGATGCTCATTCGTACTGCTGAAAACAGAGCTGGATCCTGAATTCAAACAGTTCTTTTTAAAAATTAATAACCCTTTTCAATACTGTAATTGGACTCAGTGTTTTAAACTGAAGTTAAAAATACTCACGTCTTCAGCAGTTATATTTCTGACAAGATCATGGACACATAAATTGAAGATAAAAGGCAATCAAATAAATTATAATAAAATCCTTATTTTGGTCTTAACTCAGGACTTTTCATTAGCAACAGAAGTTATTTAACAGGGGAAGATTAACCATTTTTAACCAGATTACTGCATTTTACAGTGGTGCCTCCATATTCATCAAAGCTACTCTTTCTCAGAATTCAGTTTAATGCCATATTTGCTGCACACTAAAGCTAAAGCAAGAAACACAGCTTTAATCCCAGGTTAGTGTATTTTCCTGAATAGCTTGATTAGTAGCAGTCTGGAATAGTATTATTAGATTATGTGACAACCGTAGGTTTTTAAATTATACAGTGCTTATGGAGTTACTGAATCAGTTTGGAAAACTCATGGGTTGAGAGCGTAAATTAAGATTTAGCACTAGATTAATCATTCAGTTTATTCAGGGGATCTGGATCTACATTTTACTGATATAAATGATGCATGTGGGCCATTAAAATTCCTTCAAAGTACATTTCAAACACACTCCTAGCCTTGCATATTTGCAGATAACTGTTTTTGACTGAGTGTTGCAAAGCTAAAAGTAAAAAAAAGCTGYGTCCCTGCTATTGATTTCTATCGGCACGTCCACCAGCCATGGGTTGGAAGGGCTGGGATCTTCTCATAACCGCTGGGTCACTGAAAGCTCCTCCTGGGGCTTGGCAAAAGCAAACAGACAAAAGCCAGTGCATCCTGGAAGAAGCTTTAACCAGCATAAACCAATTCCCGAAGGAAGCGGCAYCCTTGCAGCCACTAATCCTTGCAACCCTAGTGCCGGCTCCCCATCGTTATCAGAGATGGGGAGGAAAGGAAAGATCCCAGCAGAGACCCTCACCCTTCCCCTCCTCTGCAGCCTGATGCTCCTCCTGGGASACAGCGGGGTCCTGAACCTGGATGCGGCCGCAACAACCTTGTACTTGCRGGATCCCGTCCTTGGCTGCCATTCTGAAACACAGAGGGACACAGTAAACTGTGTAAATATATTCTGTATTGAATTAGTGGAGTATTTCCTAAATGAGATCAGCAAAGGAGATTCAAAAAGCACCTCCCAGAGGCTTCCACTTCCAATTGTTTGCAAATGAATATCRAAAATTTAGACCTGCAGACACAAGGTAGACTGATAAACTGAAAAAAATACAATACTGGAAATACAATAAAGGAGGAAACAGTGAAAACCCAAGCAGCATTGAAAATAAACTGGTTTTDTAATAATAGGTAATTTAAAATCTTAATGCTCAAGTATCAAGAAAGCAAACTGGAAAAAGAATATTCACATAGAATAGGAAGTGGGTAAAAATGGAATTAAATTACATTCGAGCTGGATAAAAAGTGTTAAAAGGAAATTAACATTTCTGTGTGAAAAAACAATTAACACTTCTCACAAGATTTCCCACAACAATTTAGCAGACCTCCTGGAAGAGGCCCTCCTCTCCCTCACCAATAATTTTATTTTCTGAAAAAYTGAAATGTGTTCTGGTTTCCTTTACTCATTACCACAGAACAATTGAACTAAACAGAAAACAGACTGAAATGAAAATTTTCTGCTATGTTGTTAATTAGGGGAGGGAATATTTCCATATAAGAGAGTACAATAGATAAATTAATCAAGTCAAGTTACAACCTTTTTTCTCCTCTCTTACGTACTTAGTATGCCGTAGCCTCCTAAATGCCGCTTAGAGGCAGCGCCGAATGAACAGCAGGAATTCACCCTTGCTGGGTGAAAAAAAAGCAGAAGGCTGCTTTTTTTTTTTTTGAAGACCCACTGAAAAAGCTACAATTTCATTTTCTCTCCCRTTTTCCTTCTGTCCTTTCTCTCTTTTTCAACCTGGAAATCCAGCCAGCCCATGTTTTCCAGGCTGCCCCCTTTTCCCAGGGACTTCAGGGTCTCCTTTGGGCCCCAAAAACCCTCAGACACCAGGTGATCCCATGTGTCCCTTCCAGCCCTTCCCACCCATTTCTCCTGTCCTCCTTGGACCCCTTTTCTCCCCAGTTACCTTTCAGTCCTGTGTCACCTCTGGGMCCCCGTTGCCCCTTGTAGCCTGCAGCTCTTGGAGGTCTTCTAGGACCAGTTTGTCCCCTCCAAGAAGGAAGTCCTGCTTCACCACTGAGCACCTGATCACTCTTCCCCCTTTGGTCCTCACTGTCCAGGTCCTCCTGGGGGTCCTTGTATTCCTCTCTTCCCAATGCATCCTGGTTTACCCACAAAAGGGAAGAAAATGGTTAAATTCCCTTTACTAAGAGCAACATGTCGGAATAGACAGAATACAGCTCTGTAGCAGAGCCTTCACTGGTCATCAATTTCACCTAAATAATGTCAAATTTTTCTATGATGTGACATAYGACTAGTGAGAACTAAGCTGTAAGTGGCGTAAAAACACCGCAACAAAGCAAGCAAAATATAAAAGATCAAAATCTTTTTCCATCTGGGGATGCTGCTATTCAGATGCCACGGAGAACAGCCCACTCTGGGGCCACTGCAGCCATCCTGGAAGCCGGGAGGTCGTGTGTGGTGTGTCCACGTGCACAGTGTTTGGGATGCCGGTTTGCAGTTTTTTGCAAAAGAAAGAATTATGAACTAAATGCTTGAAACAAAATCTAAAAATAAAAAAAATCTTTGGAATTTCTCTCTACGGTTGTTCTGTTTTCAGCTTAAAATTTTGGGGAGCTTTCATTTGTGATGAGAATTTTAAATACTGTGTGATGTGAAAATTAAACAAGTCATTTATGTAGAAAAAGGAGCTACTACTTATGTAGGATGTTAAAACGCTTGACTTCAAAAAATACTGCCATTGGGATTTTCACCGGATGCAAAGGAATAAAATAATCTCCCTGTAAAATCAGTATAACTGCATTTAGTGGTATTAAGTTTCAGATATCAAGGGGAAAATAAAATCAGAAAGAAAAAAAACCTGCATCGGTCTATGCCAGTATATCCCACAAACCCYACGCCATATGTTGTTTTAAATTTCCTAAGTCTGCAGGATGGCAGTGCAGTTACACCTAAATAGAGATTTATTGCACTTTAAAGTATAATGGCTAGAAGGATGCAAAAGCTACCATTTCACATAAATAAGCATTTAGGGAGTTATTTAAGGACTATAAGAACTTCATGATAGCTATTACATTCTATCGAGTCAATCACTCTAAGAGTCCCTAAATGCATATTTAAAATACCAGTAACATGTGCTTATTTATGTGAGAGACCGGAATTACAGCACACGAGTTGTTGTAGCTCTTCGGGCTGAACTCCTACACTGGTGCSGATTTTTGAAGCCCTTTTAGTAGTGTAAAATGGCCCTGCGAACAAATGCACCGCCCCACGCACCGTGCCTCTGCGAGGAGCAGAGCGCAGCCCCGCTCTGGGGCGCGGATCTCCTTTGTCGGGACCTGCAGATGCCTCTGGTCTTGACTAAGAAACGCGTCCATTGTGCTCGTCTGGAAACTCTAGATGGCCAAAAGTAAAAAGTGATAAAATTACCTGGCTCCCCTTTTTCACCCTGGTCTCCCTTTGTGTGTCGGGCTCGGGGATGTCACAAAAACCCTGCTTTTCTGGTGGACTGCTGTTTTCCTTCAGTGTGTTTAAGAAACAAAATAGTCCTCAATAGCCGTGCCTTTGCTAATAGCAAGTGGTGGGATTGTTTCCCCCCTTGTCTCCAGTACCATCTTTCAGGGAAGATGATATTTGCTGGGGGGGGTCTGAAATGCCAGGCTGGTTGGTGAGAGCGGCTCGTCCCTTTGCGGCGAGGGTTGTCAGCCCCTCCGCTGGCCGCATGCTGTGGCTGAGGATGTCAAAGCAGCCCGGGAGCCCCCCGAGTGCCACCCTCTGGGACCACTTTGGTGGCATGTGTCCCCAGCCTGGGTCAGTGGGGACAGCGGGTGCCCGTGGTCCTSGTCCCCGTCCTCCACTGCTCTTGGTATCGACGGGAACCGGCTGAATGCACCAGGAGCAAGAGCTTTCCCAGCAAAATGATTACTTGTAAAAGAAGTAGAGAAGCGATATGCGGTCATAATGCAAGAACATCTACCAAAGAAACTTCTTTCTCATCCACAAATACAGAGATCGTTGTATTCACAGGATTAGATGCTAAAATAAAGAAGAAAAACAGCATATATTGTATAGTCCTTAAAGAAGCACAGAAAGATCTCCACTGTCACTGTTTGCAGGACACATAGAGGAACAGCTGCTTTATTGCAGCTTCCTGGAAATTATATTTCCTGGTTGAAAACTCCTTTTTCATGTTTAATATATGAAACCCATGAGATAGACCCAGTACCCACTACCTATGAGGTAATGTGCTGCCTTTGTGTTCCTTCATGAGCTAATTCTGCAGCTTAAAGTGGCCACTCGACACTTCATGATGTATATCCCAGTATTTAATTAYTCTGAGATCAAAATAATCCCAAAGGAAGTATATCATGCCTATAGCATATTACAAACCAGCAGTTTTATGTATCCAAATTTATAATTGATTACATTTAAATAGATAACTAACAGATTCAAAATATTTATTTCTCTCGGGCAAAATATTTGCCTGTGAATAACCTGGTAGAAATCACAGTGACCTCTATAAACAGTCATGAGCTGTAATTTACCTTTTAAAACTACTCACACTGTGGACTATAAAATTGTATTTTGGATAATACCACGGCAAGGAGATGAACTGTCAGAGTGATTTTATATGAACATCCAACTTTAACTGGATTTTCTGAACAATTTAATGAGRCGAGGGCCCTTTCTGGCTTCTGGTGGGAGCAATTCAGAAACCAAAGTGCATTTATGGAGCCAAAGTAAGGAGGAGAGAGGATCAGCGAGTTGGCAACAGCGCACCCGGAGAAAGATGCGCTGGAGGAGTCAACAGGCTGCTTGGACCACTCTGAGCAGAGGAGTTTCTACATCTAAGCACTGTAGTGTGGGGGGGGTTTATATATATATATATATATATATAAAAATATATATATATACACATGCATATATGTATAAGTGGGAGTACTTATAGGAAATTTTCCTATTGCGTATTGTTGAACTCAAAGAATAAAAAGCACACCACAAAGTTTTATATTGTCTCTAATTTTTTGTACCCTTGGTTGTACTGCCTCATTTGCCCGTTGTCTCACTCATCCCACATAWCTGCCTTCCCCAAAGTTTTTAGGGGTACATCCCATCACGCCAACGCCTTCTCCTYCCGGCGCACCCCCCTGTATCACCCTCGCTCCAACGCCAGACTTGCAGCTCTACCGAGGCAGTGCAGGCATTAGTTATTTGGGGCTCTTTCAGGAAATAGGCAGTTTGTCACTTTTTCATTGCATAGACCCTACAGGCCCATAGAGGCCAAATACCTACAGTTCAAAACTTGGTCAAAAACTGTGAACCACCATTGTTTAAAAATTTGTATTCTAATATTCAAAATTTTTTTTTTTTTTTTTTTTTTTTTTACCAGTTGGGAAATATTTGCCCATACAGCTGCTGTTGTACTTGGATCAGGTGCAATTATTCTCATATATGTAAAGTTCCCATAAAGTTCCACAGACAACTAAAATTGACTTGGCTGGCTGCCAAGTTTCAGGAATTTTTTTTTCACTATTAGAACAGGCAATATTTACCAAAGGTGTGTGCCAGGATCACTAACACAGCAGCCACCTATTAATCAGTACAGGGCAGGTGTTGTTTTCTAAGAACCTTCATGCCAGCACTGTGGATTAAGCCAAATATTATCATTTTTTATCTAATTATTTCACAGAGGGTCTCTCTAGCTCCATACACCTGCCACTTTCCCTTCTGAAAGACAGAATTTAATGAAAATCAGGAGCTTATGCCTACGCACCTTCTTTTTATAAAGGACATGCAGTGTCAAGAAGCAAGTCAGGCACCAATACTGCCAATCCTTGTAGTTTTGCCATGAGACTTAGGTTATTTAGTACTCTTAAAGCTTAATCTCTTAAAACCCTGTGATTGYAGAAAATTGCAGATTTCATTTTAAAAAGCCAGTTCTGAGCCTTGTGTTAAGAAGGCTCAGACTCTAGGAGGTAAATGACAATAATCCCAAATGTAATTATATTTAAACTTTTCCAGTCTCCTAATTTGAGAAGAAATGACTCACAGCTTGTAATATTGGAGGGACATCAACCTGRTAACTACAACCACTTTTACACAAAGAGATAACAAGCCATGTTTCTGATTTCTGAATCAGATTGTGCCCTTGCCAGTATTAAGATGTAGACRTATGATTACCATCAACTAAAATACTGGACTCAGTGATAGACTCAGCCCTTTCCTAGCCCTCAGATACACTACTGGGCTTTTAATTACCGTAGGTTTTAAACAAAGTCTATGTTCAGGCTGCACCTGCCCAAGAGATGGCAATGTCTCACTGTCGGACACAGCCCGTCCAAGGGAAAGTGCTTTGCATTAGCAAAAGCTTTTGTCCTACGCTTATTATTCCATAATAAACACTGCAATCATTATCTATTTTAATACTGTGAAATCCAGTCAGCCTGAAACTACCCAAGTTAATAAGCATCTTATGAGACAAAGGGCTTATAGATCTCCACAACAGCGAATTTTATTCAGCAGAGAATCTTGTCCTGCTCCTCTGTGGCACAACGTCGACAGGCAGTGACGCAGACTCCTCTGCAGGTTATTTTACACCGGGAGGTGTTGCAACACCCCTCGGAAATAAGGAAATGGAAATACCTATTTTCCTTTAACCCAAATTCTTCTTTGCTCTGGCAAAYATATGTAATAAAGCAAGGTTACAGAACTTAAAGTCACGGTGTTTTAAAGAGTCGCATGCTGCAACCTTAAAATCCTGATGGGAAGCAAAAAATCTGGGAACAAAATTGTCTGTGTGTGCGCTGGACTCAAAAATTGTTGGGAGTTTATAGTATTTACACAACTAAAAAGCAACRGGGCGGGAGAGAATTGTTTTTTCTGACATACAAACTAGACGCAAGGGACTTTGGATCAACACCAAAGATTCCCACTGATCTCTTTGGAATGGACGCCTAATAYCCATGCAAGGTGAAAATTAACTATCCTAGAAACACCACTCCCCATTTAACAACAGGCGAGAGGCAGCGTGAGAAGAGCATCATGGTTTGGGGCTCATTTCACACCTCAGCATGCTCAGAGACACAGTCGGGTTTGCATCTCCCAAAAAGCGTAACCACCCGTGGTCTCCTGGGCGGTGGCTGCAGTTGGCTGGAAGCGCATCTTCTGGCTCTGCCACAGCTCTGTTACAGGACTTTCATAAGCAGGAGTATCTCRTGCTCTGCAGGGTTACACTCCCACCCACCAAAGCACCATCCATCTTTCTCCCACACACATTTATCCTAATTTCCCCTGAAGATCCCCTGAGAGCAGCCACCGTGCAAACCCCTCCACCCCCTCTGCACCTCACCCAGCAGCAGCAGAGGCAGCAGAAGTATCTCCAAATGAATAATACAGAGGAATGTACRATAATTATGCAAAACATTGTATTTTTTAGATCTTTTGATTAGGGCAGGAGCAGAGTAACTTCCTTTCCATCTCTCATAGCAGGCCTTGAAAAGGGAGAAAGAGCAAAACGTGCCTCAGTGGGAAGGATTTCTACGGCAGTAGCTGCTGTTTGCAAGGAGGCAACAGAGCTTGGTTTGGACTCCAAATGTAGTGACAAGCTTTGCCATATGCCAGACCTCGTGGTGAAATGTAGCATATTTTTACAAGCAGAGCTGAAAGACAAAGAAGAGGATTTCCAYGTTGGCAGGTGCAGCTGTGAAGAAACAGGGCTGATGGGGCAGAAGCTGGGATGGAGAAGGATAACACAAGAGGTTTCAGAAAACGTGGAGAACTGCAGCTTCAGCCAGAGGCTCATCCCAACAGGGCACTCCAAGTGCTCCCAACAGCCCTGCCCAGGATGGTTTTACAGCCCACACCATCCAAAGATGAAGTACAAACATCCCGGCCCTGAATCACTCCCCCAGACCCCAGACATCATGCTCTGCAYCCTGAGCATCCTGCTCCATCCAGGACAAGCACAACAGGAGGCAACAGGCATTTTCCCGGAATAACTTATCAACAGCCGCTAGACAAAAATGGAATTTTTGAACACTGTGTACACGTGATTAATAGATAAAACATGAAAAATCAGCTATCTGAGAGACCTACACTTTTCAAACTTGTTTCCATTGAGAGCAGTAATAAAGGCTGAATCTGTATGGTCAAGGTATACAGGGGAAAACAAACAAAAAAACAAACTCTTGCTAAGAATAGAGAATTGCTCATTTTAAGAAAATTTCCCATGGCAAACTGGTATCAGAATGAGTAGGATTAATCACAAGGCTGGCTGTACTCATACAGCATTGCGAAAGAGCATGAGGAGATGAAACAGATAGTGGATGTAATTGCATGTTTTTAAAATGAAGCTGAAAGCCTTCTCCAGCAACTGGGTGCAACCCAGAGGAGCTGCAAAACTGGCTGGCACTGCCTTTCAATGGGTGATGCCTTCCAGACCACCTCAAAACACAGCTGCTTTCTCGAGAGGGAAACTTTAAACTCCCAAAGCAACTYCATTTTCCTCTAAAACACTTAAGAAGCGGTTCCAGGAGCAAACCACGCCTTCACTCCCACAGCCGTAGGTTGCTGCCAACCCACTGGATGAAGTTAGATAATAGTGCAAGTCATCCAGCAGATGTGGGAAGAGGAATGGCTTGTGTCTTGGAGGTATGAACATCCCTGGTTGACACTTACAGCAGCTTTGCCTATCAGAAATCAAGATCTCACAGATGAGCCACCCTGCTAAGAAGAAAGAATTCTGCAATAACTAGACCTCCTTGTGAATATTCATCCAAAAACAATACTGATTTGATTCACATTCACTCCTGTTTTGTCTTTATGATTATTCAAATGAACAAGCTTTGTAGCAAGTAGGTATGTCAATGAAACAATAAATTTTCCAGTAACACTTAGGGAYTTTAATCCATAAGCACAAATATTCACACCTGATATCTGGGTGAGGATGTGAGTATGAACATGCTCAGAATTTCTATAGGTCAATAACAAGATTACAATTGTAACAAGAGATTACACACGCACTTATGCAGACCATTAAACTGGCTGTAGCAATTTAATATTGTCACATCAAGAGCAGAGTGTGATGTGAAGATCTGACTCATGCAGGATTATAGATCCCGCCCAGCCCTTGTACTCCAAGTTGATTAATCCTTTACCTTCTAATTACTTGTACCTGATCTCAGAATGCCACCCAGCCCCTCCTCTAGCTGGGGTACAGAGATACCCCAACTGGAATTTACCCAAAATACCAGTTAATATTGGTATTTATGAAGACAAGTGATAGGCTGCTTATAAATAATCATGAATCCGCTGTACGCTACRTATAAGCAGTTTCCTGCGCAACGTAATTTCCCAGACCATGGATCTTACCTTGCACAAAATTCCAAAAGAAATTGCACCACAAGGCAGGATCAGACCCGACCCCTGCTGCCACCACCGCCCCACCAGCCAGCGCCTACACAGCCTTTCCTGCCTTACAGGCACCTTTSCACTAACGCTAATTCCCAAAATAGAAGCTATAGACCCATGGGGTGTTCAGCTAAAGCAAGCAGAGAGATAATCACCCACAAAGAGTTGTCACACACACCCCACAGAGSTGATTGCTTTATTCAATCTGCCCTATAATTAGATAAAAGGTTGTTCTCTAATTTGTCAGGCTGACTTTAAATGCAGTTTTGTCAGGAGATCGGTCTGTGACTTTCAGTAGGACCACAAGAGTAACACCAAATTAGGACAATAATCAAAGGTTTAGCCAGAGCATCACCTCTGCCCAGCATCCCAGCCTAGGGACGTTTTACAGGAATATTCTGCAAACTCAGACAACCCAAGCCTTATGCTTACTCTGGAAGTTTCCTTTCCATTAATCAAGACAGCCTGACTGGCTAGACGAGAGCTGAAAAAATATATCCAGATATCTCACTATTGCAAAAAGAAAAGAGTTCGGGCCTGTTGTTTTGTTAGGTTTGCAGGAACATCCTTAGGTCTGCTCAGGTARCCAGGCCTTCAGAGGACCCTGCAGTTATTTTGCTCCTGCACYTAAAGTTAAAATATACTTAACCAAAATAAGACCACATGAAAGAAAGTGAAATTTCAGACCTTGCCTGCGAGACAAAAGAAGATCTATCATCTGCAGAAGACAGGTGCAGACTACGTAGTGGAGTTAAAAGCATCCTCGTGGCACTTTGACATGACTTAGTAAATACTTGACATTCAAAGCTTGCAAATACCCAACGCACACATTGACTATGACACAAACACAGACAGCTAACAAATGAAGGTCTTTATTTTTAGAACATTCATCCCTTTCTACCCTCAAAGAGTCACCTTAATCCCTAGTGAGCAGCCTCACAGCCCAGCGGTTTACCTTCCAGGATGGATGAAGCCAGCACGTGTGAGTGAAGTAACCAGCAGAAGACGAGGGGCAGGGGCAGGGCAGAACCCTCTGTGCCCGCTGGCGGCAGCGATGCAGCAGTAACGTGYAGAACGGTGCTCCCTGGCAAGAAAGCAACGGCTCCACAAGACACCTAAGCTCCTGCTCAAATTCAACATCCACGTGTTGAATCCAAGGCACGTGGGCAAAGGCAAGCTGCAGGAGCTAGCGGAAGGAAATGGGATGGAAATGCACGTGGAGAGCGAAGGCTGCCCTGGTGTGCGATCCAGCCACCCGCTGACCCGAGCTGGAAAGAAAACTCGCCCCTTGGCAAGTATTTCTGCAGCAGGGTGTGACAGAGCCTAAAGACTCATGAAATATTCAAAGACTATAGCAGTGGCTTTATAAATGTTATGTTAGCCTTTATGGCAGGTAAGTGATTTTATTCCTGTCTCAAGGGGGTAATCTGGATGTTTCCTGCAGGAGCAAAAGCCAACGCTCAAATCCCCAGTAATAATTAACACAAATCCCCAGCGGTAAAACAAGGAAGGGAGCAGATCTTCCAGAGCACCAACCCCTGGGGAGACAAGGAAACAAACTGCCTTATGTTTATATACTTTATACAARTAACAACTTTGGTATGACTTTTACCATTACAAGCACAAGACTCTTAGAGAAGCCTGAGGTTCAAGCAGGTTTGGAGCAAGGGGATGGCAACCCCAAGGAAGGAGGCRGCTAGGCCTAGCTTATCGGTGTTACTCATCTTTTATCGTATAGGCCTGTTTTTAAGGCATTGGGAGGGTTTTTGGCTCCTTTGCCTCCACGGCCCTAGGGCTATCCTGCAGCAGGGGCTGTGCTGGTAAATGCAAGGGATGAGGGCCGGGGGGGGATGCACATCTCGGCCCGGCCAAGCAAAGCCACCCACTTCCCAACGCGGCTCTGCAGCCATCAGACTGACACGGCTCCTGCCGAGAGGGGCAAACACATGGGAGAGGGAGCGCCCAAACCCGGCGCATCGGCACCTGCCTCCCGGCTCACTGCACGCTGCTGGCAAGGGGYTTACATGCTTTTTTAAATGTATTTATTTGACCACATGAAGTCTCTCCCTTTCAAAGCCTGGTTGCTCCAGCTGGCCTAGTAGAAAAGTTAACTTTTCGTTCCCTTTTTTTGCTCACTTTCTTTTTGTTCCCATTTCATTGCTTTCCTTTTCATTTCTTCCAAGGTGCAAGCCAGCAGGCTTCTCCTGGGTCAGCGAGTGGAGGAGACCGACAGGAGCAGGCAGCTCAGGGAGAAACAGCGGGTGAAGGGAAAGAGCCTTCCCTCTCTCGGCAGCAACGCACGATAAATCAAACCACAGCCTCCTTTAGATTAAATCCTGTCCTACTTCTCACGCAAGAGTAGTTAATCCTGAATTCAATCAGGAGGCAGTTCTGACCATCCTCCTTGGTGAGGTTCCTCCTTCTGGAAACATCAGCTCTTGAAACACCAGCAACCACTTGGCGGGGTCCCTGCAGCCCTGTCTTGTCTTAASAACACTTATCAGCAAATCTGTAATTCATTGTAAGGCATTCTCCATTTGATAAGATATAGTGTGTGTCAAAAGMCAAGTGTGAAGCATTCCTATACACACTGAACCTTCATCTTACATAAATTGGCAAGTGCACCTAATGCAACCATCAGCGGGACCGAGTGAAGCAAGGCAGTAACAGATCATCGGGGTGATGATGAGACTGTGGGAAAGTTATTTGTAAACTCCTCTTTGAAAAATACCCTGACAACAGCTAAAGTTGTTGTGTAGAGCACGTGCTCTGATAACCGAGAATGCTTTTGCAAGTATTTTTACGGGATTGGTGTGATACCCACCTGCTGCTACATCACTGGCAAAAACGTGCCATTTTAAGCACTCTCCACTCGGGCACCGGGTATTTTACCAAACTAAGCTGCATGCACAGACACAATACAGGCTCCCGTAGTACTCTGGGACCGACGGGAGCTCTGCTTCGAGCTAGAAAGGGGTACAACTATTTGTAAGTTTAAAACAAAGTCTTTGCATAAGTATTTTTTAAGAGCAAAGACTAAGCAAGCATCAGTTCTCCAGTCAACATCCATAAAAATAGCAGCAGAAAAAAGAGGCACTGTTCTCGCTGTATGAGCTGGGAACGAAAGCGTCACATCCTGATTGCCCCTTTGCCGCCTGTGCAGCTTTGTTTGTGTAAGTGCCTTTTAAAGATATTAATTGAGGAAAGAGCATTTTTAAAGCATCATTAAAATGTGTTCAAATATTAAAAGAACAACTTCAGTACCAGCAGTTACATCTGGCYCCTGAAACAGTTTGCGTGCCTTTATGGCCTTCCGTGGTTGGTGCCAAACAGCGATACAGTGGCCCCACGCCGCTGGAGGTGACCCCAGCTCCCATAGCCACCCACTCGGGACGAGCCACCCCTCTCTGCAGGGAGGTCCCCGCTGACCCAGCAGCTTCAGGCAGAGACAGACCGGGGAGCGCAGCCAGGACCAGCTCTGCAGGCAGAGCTGTGGTGACAGTCACCACTGGCAGGGCGAARCGATGCGCTGAGCAAACCACTGCACAGCTGCAGAGAACACGCAAACTTCAGCTCACCCGCAAAGGCACATCTTTAAGAGGCAGCTTGTTGCACGGMAAAGTAGGCAATTTACCAGCACGAACCCTTTTTCTCACAGTTTCCACCTAGTTGTAAAAAGCAGCTCTACTCGTAAATGTGAGAACAACGCTGTGGCTGGCTCCAGCCCCCGGGTTCGCTGCGGTACCCGCTGCCTTTGGGGTGTCTGTGTGTGTGGCTTCTTCCGCAGYGTGAGCACAACCACGAGCCAAAAAGACCTCGGTGCCTACAGCCAAACAGGCTGTGGTCARACCCTCAGAGTGTTGCTCCATCAGCCACATCCCCACGTTGCCCCTGGCCATTTGCTCTCGCCTTTGCAGCACAGTCACTAGCAGAATAAACTTATTTTTCAGCTGATAATTCCCTCAGCCCAGCTCATCCCTCTGCCGTGGAAGAGGACGTGTCCCCAAAGGGGCAGGCAGGGAGAGGGGCAGTGCCCCGGGTGGCTCAGTGCCATGGCTGAGGATGCGCAGACCATGCTACACCCATGGGCACCCAAGCTCTTTGGGATGGTCCCTCCTAATGCCACTYGGGCAACTTCAGCCAACCTTCGTCTGTGGGAGCTGCCCGCTGCCAAACAGGGCAAGGACCTGGCACCAGCGGCAGCCCTGGTCCCACCCACACCTGGACCACTTTTGCAACACCCTCATTTTCAAACCCAGGAGGCTGAAGTTAAGGATTTTTGCCCTCAAATGCAACAGGAGTTTCTCTGTAGCTCCTGCTACACATATAAGCCGCGGCATGTCCCAATGCTCAGGTGTGCCTGGCTTAGGCAGTTTTTACAGGAGCTGCTTCGATGCTCCTTCAACAGCTCAGGGCAGAGCAGGACAACCAGCTGTTCCCAGYGCTACAGAAATTCGGATCTAGGCTGGCAGCACATCCAAACAGCGTGCCCGAGCCCACACGGCAGCGCCTGGAGCCCCCCTGCTCCGGTGAAAAGTGCAGATGTTTCACTGAGCCTGTCACACTGCGCTCAGAGCCAGCACACTCCGTAAGATTCATCTGATGTGTCCATTTAAACGGGATGCTGGCTCATGCCCATGTACCTGGCAAGGAATTTGCTCATTCTGCATGAGCTGTTCATTTTGCTACGGTACCAGTGCAAGGTTTTGGGTGCAGATGCCACACTGGCAAAATTCATTTTGGAGAGGTCACCGGGAGCGATCCAGGGATCCCTCATCTCAAGCAGCGCTACGCTGYTGGTCCCAAAGCTGAAGCCATAGCCCAGCAGCAAAAACTGTAATCTTAAATGAAAGAACACAAGAACAAAACCCACCCTTTCTTAATGCCACTCGTTCATCACTTAATTAATGTTGCACAGTAACAGTTTTGAAGGCTGAGAAATGGGATCAGCCTGTCAAGATCTGGTCTCTGCAATTGCTTTGCTTAGTGAATGAGATTGTACCTGTTTGCCCGAGGGGAAAACAGTGAACAAAGCGTTTCTGTTACTTTTATTTCTCACTTATACTGCAAAGTTAAGTTCTTAAGTAGCTCTTTGGTAGCGAGCAGGACATTAAATCATGCCTTTTTATATCGGGGGCAGAATAAACTAAGGAAACCTAAGCCTCATGGTTAGCAGCTTCATGTAGTATTTCACTACGTGGATTTCAGATAAAGTCTTGTAAGTACTTGTCCATCYGTATCTCTCTTTTCTGGAAATACCTCATCTGATACATTATCACCATTTCCCTCTTTACACGCCCGTAACACCGGTTTCTCACAGCCATGCTGTAGCAGATTGCAACGCTCAGGTTTTCCCCACTCAGCCCTTTCGAGCTGGGGAGCTCCCAGGCACCTGCCAGCAACCCCCGGGGACCCTTTCGCACAGCCAGCCTCCCCCAGCTATGTTATCAACTCTATCACAAGCTCATATATCGCAAGGTACGCGTATAATGTAAAGCATTCAGAGTAACTAAAAGCCGCTTTGGCGCCAGATGTCCAGGGGAGGGTTGGTAGAGCCGGTGTCCGGTTCACCGGAGCGCCCGGCAGCGGGGAGGCGAAGCGCATTACGCAAGTGCATTAACCAGATGCCGCCTATAGACGCAGGATCGCAGGAAAACATTAAACATCGCGGCTCCGCGTCCCGGAGGTGACAGCCCGCCAAATCCCACGGGTTTCCCCCAGCCTGGCTCCATTCCCCCCCCCCCCTTCCCCGCCGCTGCACACCCGAGCGCAGCAGCCAGAGGCGCGCAGCTGCTGCGGCAGCGGGGCGGGGCGGAGCGGCGCGGAGCGGCGCGGCGGGGAGCGGCCCCCGGCGCGGCCGCGGCCGGCGGGGCGCGGAGCGGGGCGGTAGGTATTTAAGCGCGGCGGCGCGGGTAGCGCCGGGCTGGGGAAAGCGGCGGTGCGCGGAGCGGTGCGCRGTGTCCCGCGGAGTGAGAGCGGAGGTGAGGGCGTGCGCGGTGCCGGGGAACGCGGGGCCCCGGCTTTGCCGTGTCGGGGGCGGGGGGCGGCGGGGAGTCCCGCACGGCCCGGTGCCCGCGGCCAGCCTCCGCTCGCCCAAGGGCATCGCCGTCCCTGGGCTTCCCCAAATCCAGGGGCCGGTGACCTTGGCCGAGCGGAGCTGCGCTGCCATCGGCCGTTCCCAAGCGGCTCGGGAAGGAGAGCTGGAGCGAAGGCCCTAGAGCGGGAGCGGCAGCAGTGAAACCTCCAGGATTTGCTCTGCGTGCCTTCCTGAAGGTGGCTGGTGGCATTACAGAAGGACCTACAGCCTTCAGCAAGGTCTCTCTGGACTTGTTGCTGTAGACCTGCAGTCAGAGATCTCCAGGTTTTGTTGCTGGTGCAGCTGTCAGGAYGATGGTTTGCCTTAGCAGGGATTCACGGAAAACAAGTCAGAAGTAAAAAGGTTGAAATGGGTGGGGAGTGGTGGAGGAGGGAAGGTGAAGGTGCTGCTCGTACCATTGTGGTGGCAATACTCATTGTAGATTTCTGCTCTTTGGTTTTCTTAGAGTAGCTGGTTGCTTCCAGTAATCCTTCAGTGTGAAGTAGGTGCAAGAGTATCTCCCCATTGTATAAGGGGAGTTGGAATAGTATAGAGGAGAATCCCTGTAATAAATGCTACTACTTCACTTAATCAGCATACTTAAACAGTACTTTTTGGACTGTGTATTTCAAAATGCTTTAGGAATTGGGATGCTTGTTTATCTTTTGCTCATGAATATCATGAGTACAGCACAGATAACTATGTCTTGAGAGCAATTCTCCAAGTCCTTGGAGTGATTTCTAGATGGTGTRGTTTTGGCAGAGAAATGCAGGGAAGCTCTGCATAGAGCGTGTATGTTGTTCATCCAGCAGCAATGGGAGATGTGGTGAAAGGGTGCCTGGAMAGCAGCTCAGGGCCACAGGAATACTTGCTCCATCACCCCTGTGCCCAAAAAGAGTCCAGGACATGTGATGTAGTGAAGAGCACCAAGACTCAAGYGCTCCAGCTGGCTGATAGGAAAAAGCATCCATTGCTCTGCGCTATGTTCTGCCAATCCAGTTTTTACCGAGCTTTTAATTTCTGCAGTAGTTGCATACCTCAAGCCTGGCCACAGTCCTGGTGTAGAGCCGAGTGAGTATTCCCCAAACCAGCGCCCCGGGAGGAGAGGAGCCCACGYGGTTGGGCTGTGACACGATGCTCGGCTGCGTCCCGGCGGAGGGGAACCCACCTTGCCCTGCTTAGCAGGTGCTCGCTTCTCTGCTCCCACAGCTCCCACTGCCTCGCCTGCGTGTATATAGGCATGTGCAAAGCACCTGAAGTAAGATGTCAGCAGGTCCCTCCTCCTTTCTCTTCATCCGTGCCGTCTGCTCTAGGAAAACACGATGTAGCCCTGACCCTACTGCTTTTGAGGGGAAATTGGCACAGCGGCCTGTTGCAAATTTGAAGGAGCCTTGTCTTGCCCCGCTACCTGACAGGAGTATTTCTTGTGTCCTCCCCTCCTAAAGTTAGGGATGGCTTTGCTCTCTCCCACATTTGAAGGGTATTCTGCTGTTTCAATAGTTTTCAAAACTGCTCATAGGGATGAAGTGGCCTGTGAAGGAAGTTGTTMCTTACCGCATCTATGAGGTTAAATCAGATTCTGTGAAAAATGTGAATCTCCCTTTTTACTTCTTCTCTGTTGCAAGTATCTCACTTCATTTTTCTTTTCCCCCTTTGGACCGATAACTGGCATGGTGCAACACTGCYTCCTTTCATTAGATCTCAAAAGAGATGCACTTGCATAAGAGTTCGGTACCTGTTTTCCACTAATACCTGTCGTAACTATGACAGTATTCACCTTCTCATATTACATATAACCCAAGACCAGCTTTTCAGCTGCTTCAGAAATGACTCAGAGTGAACCAAAGAAGTCTGAATAAAATAAGAACTACATTTGAAAGTAAATCTTYTTGTAGAGCCCAAACATCTTAGCTATTTTGTTTATAGAGTGATGTGTTTACACAACCTTCTGAACTTTAAAGTCTTTTAAGTCCCCTTGAAGGATCTAGCTGATGTCCCAAGYCTGAAAAGTCTCGCAGGAACTGAGGCTTGTCACCAAGAGCAAAGCCAAAGCCCCTCTAAGATGCCTCTTGGGACAGTTCTTCAAGAACTCTCAATTTTTAAGTATTTGCAATTTAAACCTGGTGCTGGTGTCCATTTACAACTTTGAGGTCTTGCTTGGGAATCAGCTCTGTTCAAAACCATGTTAATAAACTATGGTTACACTGAAAATACAGGAAAAGCTYGCCCTGAGATTTCAACTTGCCAGTTTACCTGTCTTCTCCAGCAGACCTTATCACCAAAGGCCAGTTCTGCTCCAAAGTGCAAGTCACTGTCACGGCGGGGGGACTGAGAGCCCAGAACACGCTCAGCCCACAGAAAGCTGGAAAGGACCGGGTGYGTGCATAAATTGTAAGCAGCAGCTAGTTACGTAAGAAAATGACTGAGGAAACTTCAGAGGAGGGAAGAACAGAAAATTCTTTGAAAAATTAATTTGGCCTTGGAAGAAAATGGGACAGAGCTGCTCCAAGAATGTTTTTGTTAGAGAAGCTGCATCTTCTCCTTCCTCCGTGCCCGAGTATAGAGAGTGTGCCAATGAATCAGACAGACTTCAAAGTTAGGGGGAGTTGATTTTTTTATAWTTTTTTTGCTAGGAGCAGCCTACAGTTTTCAGGGAGTAGTTAAGGCATGAACTCAGTCTAAACATTAACTGCTTTCGGCTGCTGTGCTGTTACTTGAATGGTTGGGAGCATCTCTCCAAATGAARTCTCTCTGGGTGCTGCAGATCATCCTCGCCTTTCCTGAGGGTCAACAGTTTATATATCACATTTAAAATTACTTCCCGCATTGTTGTAGGCCATCATACACTCGATCTGTGTACTTAAGTTGACTGAAGGAGCAAATAGKATTTCAGAAATCATCTGGGTGTACTGCAAGCCAGGTGGAGAGAGTCTGACAAGAATCCATTTGCTCCAGTTACAGACGTAGCTAAATTATAGCACCAAACCAATGCTTGGCACCACAGTATTRCTGAAGAGCTGTTGAAGGAGCACACACATGACATGCACATGAGGACTAGGTTCGTGTTCAGAGCTGGAGAGGAGGAAGTCTGGGTCAGACTTTGTGTGGGTGTGGCATTTTCCATTTAAAATAAACAAAATAGCACCTATGTGCTACCACTAAGGTCAGCAGGAAGGAGRGTTAGTGCTGACATTTGCTGGAGTTCATTCTTTTGAGCAAGGTAAAGCAGAAAGGTGGCTGAAAATGCCATTGCCTTTTCTGCCTTACCGTTTCCACTCCTGAAGTATTTTTCCACTCCTGGAAGATTTTCTTAAAAAAAAAAAAAAACAAAACTCATAGGCACAGTCGAACCATGTTCACCCACATGCAAAATGTCTGAGTCATGTACAGCAATAAAATTTTACCAGCTCTGAACTTCATTCTGGTGTTGCATGGATGGTGGCAAGAACACGTACGTAAGAAGAGTTTACAATTCCTGTAGCACAGTAGCTGGCAGTAATATATGGCCAAGTGTGTGATGAGCTGCTGATTCAGGAAGATGAATGCTGAGGAAGAGAAACCAGAGATAACCTCACTGCTACTGTGCTTTTTTACTTCAGAATTAGAGGTGGGGGGTTATTTATTAAAATCTATATGTAAAGACACTTTTAATGGTGCATACTTGTCTGTAGTGGGAGCTATGCTGGGATTCTTGCTGCTGTTCTCATTCACATTCTTTTTCTGGCATTACCTCCCTGTGAAAACAAGCTTTAGGGTACATTTAAACATCCATGTGTAAGCACTACAGTAACCTGAGGGTTCTGCTTGTCAGCAGGCAATAGGCGGCTTTCTACGCTGAGCTGATGCTCTATGGCCACGGGCCACGCTGCGTATGGGGAATCTGAGCAGCACAGATGCAATAGAGGAACAGACTGAGATGGTGTCCCTGGGAAATGCTGGCATTTGGATTCTCTGCACAATTTTAACTGCTGCCTCATCTAAATTTCTTCCTGATTACTGGTCGACGGGACTTGTATTTCATTCCTATGCGCTATGCTTGGTGCTTACTGAATAAAAATTATTAAAGCAAATGATGGACTGGGAATGTGAATCCCTTTGTTCTATTTGCATTTTCAGACACATCAGTCTACATAAAATCAATGGGTTCATCCCAGAGTTATGTTACACTAAGAGGGACAAGATTGGTGCCTTGGATAAGTCAGGATATTCTGTCTGAGTAACAGCAGAACAAACCCATCTAACACGATAAGATTACAAATAAGTAAGAACAATTACAGGTAAATAACTTGCAGAAAGGACATATATTTCAATACCCAAGGGGGATGACTACCCATTCCTCTTCTCATAGCTGAAATTATTTACGTATCAGGCAAYTTTAAAATAATTATTGCACTTTGCSTTGTCACACCTGCCATTTGGAGCCTACGTGTTGTAGGTGTCGTGCATACAAAACCAAATACAAGCCKCGGGCCCGTGGCAGGATTTTACTTAAGCTTCAGCGTAAGTGCAATCCCTTAGGATTCTGCAAGACGGACCAACTCATGCTTCTGTGCTGTCACAGCAATTATCTAGCAAGTGGCCGATTTTTAGTCAATTAAATGGTTGCATTTTGGGACTGGACTGATTGATTGCTTGTTTTTCCTTCCTACCTTATTTATAACACTTATCCCTACTTTACATTCAAAGCATCAGAGACCACCTGTTTAATGATTATGGGGCTACCTCCAGCTCCAGGGTTTGTTTTTCCCCAGTCTAAATAAACTTACCTAGACCTGAATATATGCCGCAAACCCTTTTTCTCTATATGTGTAAGTCAACCAAACTCTCCTGCTGAAGGCGTGGGGTGTTTTTCAAGCATTCTTTGGAAACCAGTCTATCCCAGTTCCCCTGCAAGAATGTTTCTTTCCACAGGAATTTCCTAACAGGTGCATTTTGCCATGTGCTGTGCAGACACCAGTCAGAGTCGCAGATCGCTAGTGTGAACAGCCCCCGAAACCCCATCGCCCAAAGTAGAAATAATAAAGTACCCAACACTCGCGTCTTCAGATTGCAACTCCAAACACTAGCTCTAACATTGGGACCTAAGGTTATTAATAATTTTTTTTTTTTTTGAGATTAGGCATGCTCTTAAATGAAATCTGGGATTTTTTTTTTTTATGATGATTTATCTCTTCGACTGCCCTAATCAGAGACATGTGTCAACAAGCAAGAAAATCAGGTTGCCACTTAAAACAATAAAAGCTGCTTTACAGGTTTCTCTTCTTGCTTTTTTTGCTTGGAGGTGAAATTGCTGAAAATAATTTCAATATTGCTTAATGGCTTTAGAAGCTGAATTCTACTCATTTTATTCATAGCTGGTTGTAACAGTCCCATGGCCTCTAAACAGGAAGGCATTTCCACAACACAACTGAATACTTAAATTCAAATTTGTAGACAAATGAGCACTAAGTTAAAATTGCCTAACAGCAAATTATCTCCTGTTCTGGAATATTGGGAACTGATGAGCTAATAACGAAGGACCCTTTCAACTCAGAGCGCCAGCTGATTGCAGCATTAATGTAATAAAAACCAGTAATGCTTAAAAATGTAAGTGGAAGCCTCTCTAGGACAAGTCCTGTTTAAAATACAGAATTTTTAGCCTCAAGAGTTCCTGTTTGTCTAGTGATGTGATTCTAGTGTGTCTAGTGATTCCTTTGATTATTGCTATGAAGTAATTGGGTGGTAAGGCTGCCTGAGACCTCTGGAGGTGTGGAGCTTTGGGCTATTGCTTATGCTTAAAACTGGCCTTGAATTAATGCAAATGGGGTRCCTTCAGAAAAGGTACCTATGTCACAGTAACGCAGTGGATTCTTGTATCTCACTGGCTGAGCAGCTGGTTTAAGATGGTTTGTTTTTTTCCTTTCCTCCTATGATTTCCTTTTATAAATTATGCATCTAGAATTGCATTATCCCAAGACGCCCCTCGTGTTTGCTGCATTTCCAAGACAGTCCTGCTAATGGAGAAAGTCTCTGGGTAGATTAAATGCAATGGAAATGTGTTATCGGTGAGGACAGAGACTGTAATTTGACTGTTTGTCTTTTACTTATCTCAACCTCTATCACTCATTTGGAGACCGCGCAGTCCCTGCGTTAAGGCAACTTGCATTCTTGCTGGTAGTCCAGGGAGTCCCATTACAGGTGTGTCTGAGTGCCTGGGGATGAGGTTGTGCCCCTGTGCTGTGAACGGGAGGAACGGAAGAAACACAGGCTGGCTGCTACGACTTGGTGACCGAGCTGAATGGAAACACAGTCCCCAGGCTGGAGAAAGTGTAACAAGGTCTTTGGCATAAATCAAAAGGTCTGCTCCTTATTTTAATTACTTCATACTTTATTCATGCATCCCTCCAAGACAGCAATGTCTAGTAAATGATAGTGGTGAGCCTGCAGCCTGGTAGACTGGTCTATCAGTAAAATCAGCCTGGGGTATTTTTTCCTGTTTTCAGCTTTTCCTTACACCAACTCTGTAGTGAGATATACAGGTGTATGTGCCGCTGTGGGCAGAAAGCTCCATTGGCCTGGGATCTCTCCCCTCAAAACCACTGCAGCATCCCTGTGATGATAACCTTGTAGCCTTGACACCCACAGCAAACTCTCCAGCCTTGCAGTTTCTCCGGGAGGCGGTCAGGCTTAACAGATATTTACCCAAGAAAGGTATGAGTTTAACTAGCACAGGTATAACCCCAGTGTAAATACCGTAATCCTAGATAGCATGAGAGGGCCCTTAACATTTTCCTTTCAATTGTATAGGAAAGGGCTTAAGGTCTTCATTGAAAAATGCTGCTCTTTTTGCAGAAGGTATAAATAGAGACACTTTTGGCTCCCAGTGAGTCACAGTTTGCCAGCTGCACCATTCTTATTGCAGGCTTTGCAATATTTACAAGGCTTTAAGGCCTCTCGTGAGTTCTGCCTTAAAATAATTCATCTGAAAGGAATCATCTTCCATTCATACCAGGACAGAAGCCAGTGGTGGCCTTTCTCCCCAGCCTGTACCCTTGCAAGTAAAGCTGTTCACAGCAAAGACAGTCACTGCTAGACTTGAAATGGAAGTTTCTGCCCCCCAAAAGCATTGTAGGCAGCCTCTTGGACTAGGAGATGTAGGCTAGGAGATACGGGGAAGGTGGAAGTGAAGGAAACAGACTGCTTTGGGAGAAGCAGGGGAAAAAAGGATATATTGGGGAAGGTACTGGTGGTTGGAGGACACAGAAGAAGAGGGGCTGGTGGGAAGTAAAGGCTGGGTGGGTGATGGGGCAAGTACAGAAATTTTTCTGCATAAAAATCTGCTAACACAAACAAGCCTCCTTCCCTTTTTTAAYGCACAGCTTCACTGTGCTTGTTGCCAGCAAAGAGGTTGCGTTCATGGGGGTGTTGAGAGTTGAGGAGCAACTGGGAAACAGATGCRAGGAGATCTGGACAGGAAGCTGAGGGACGGGAGGAGAAACACCGGGAGAGGAGCCAGCACATGGATGAAGGAGCGGGAGCAAAGACAGTCAGCTCCCTTATCAACAGCGTTGGACAGGCAGKTGGTGTGCCAATTCAGTCAGACAGTCTGCCAAGCTTAGGATGAGCCTACAGTTGTTGCCTTCCCAAAGAAGAAGGGGCAAAAATCTACCTTACAGCGTCTCCAGACGGCGAGGTGTAAGCTAGTCTGGCAGGATGCTCCGTTTGCAACTTAATACGGGAATGTTGAACCTTAACAACTGGCAGTACCGGTGACCTAAAGGAAGAAAGATGGAGAAATACGATCCATCAAGGTGTGTGCACTTAACAGTGCATCTGCCAGAGAAAAATTTTACACATCAGTAACTAAAGTAAACCTGATACAAAACAAACCAGGGATCCTTTTAATTAGTAGTTTGTCTTCCCTTCGCTAAATACCCACATACCACCAGAACATACCATACAGTCTCCAGAGGCAGTAAACCACTGAATATTGTAATATATTTGGCCTATACCAGTGGCCCATCATTATTTTAATTACAGGCTGCAAATTTTCCAGTGCTACCTTAGTATTTGTTGCATGGAGGGAGAGAAAATTTCTGTTGCCCCAAACTCACTACAAACACAAGACTGGGGGAACATGACATGTCCAAGCATCAATGTTCCTGGCATTTTAGGCAAAAGAAGTGTAGAACAAAACGATACCTTGGAAGGTTTTCCAGCAGGACTAAAATCTGCTGTATTCCTTTCTACTGTGAGCTGACCCACTCAGCACATGTGTCCTTAAACTCAGCCCCCAAAATAAAGGAGTCCTTCCATGAAGCCTCATACAGTTKCTTATCATTCTGTCTCTGTATTTTCTCTAAGTAGATGTTTTCAAAGATTATTYAAAATACTGAAAGGCAATTTTAACAAAAAACAGTGGAAGGAAAAACCCTTTTCCTAGTTAATACTTGCTCAGCCATTCTCCTCTCTGTGTGGAGACGGGAACAATGAATGCATAAAGGTATTACCAGAGAGGAAAATCTTTACTAGACTTGTAACTTCCATTAAATACTCCTTTAAKCTGTAATGTATCTTATTTCTTTGGATTGAGCTGAAAAAGCTTCCTACGCTATTTGAGATTACTTTTTTCCCTCCCTTTTATAGCTTGTCTTTTCTTTATTCCCAACAATTGCAGAATAATAAAAAATTATTATTAGAAATAAGCAGAGGAGTTTTACAGAGCAGTTCTTTTAATCTCATCTTTATGCCAGAGCATATGAATCTGCCATCCAGATTTATGGAAGCTGGCCCAAAGCCTTCCCTTTTCAATGTGTATCTCCCCGACTTCCACGTGAACCCTGTGCCTTTGTACGCTAATGGGGTTTTAATTCCTACTGCAGATTGAATAGCTAAACACACTCRTAATCAGAACGTAGGAATTGAGAGTGCCCAGCTGATGCAGCTTCAGTGACTGCAAGCAGCAGTTGCTAGAGCTAAAGATGGTTTTCCAGGGCAGCAGAGGCTGGTGATGGCACCGATGTGTCATTTCTGTTCGAACTTTATTTTATATAACAATTACATGTGGTATCAAACTTGAAATGATGGTCACCGCATCATTTTTCAGTTCCAGGTCTTTCTTTCCACTGCAGCTGTAATCCAGACTTCTCTATCTTTACAGGTCATCTTCTCAAAATCACTGAAAGCTGAAGATGGATATTAAGCGTGTGAAGGACTATATCTATTGGCTGTACTACCAGTACCTACTGATCACCTGCAGCTACGTGCTGGAGCCCTGGGAGCGGTCCATGTTCCACACCATCACCGTGACTGTTTTCGCTATGGTGGTGTACACGGCTTACGTCTTTGTCCCCATCCACGTCCGCCTGGCTTTTGAGTTCTTCTCCCAGATATTTGGAGGCCAGTCCGAAAGYACGGTTTCCATCGTGAACTGAACTTGCCTGAGTAGTGATTAGCAGCTCTTGCAACTTGTGAAATGCAATGTCTTCTTCAATTTTGTGTATTTATTCTGAAGCAGGTTTGCAATTACGAAAATGCCATTTTCTCTTACAAAACATGGCTTGCTTAATTACCATAGCTGAAATCCAGAATAATGCACTGACTACTGGCTGCACAGTCCCTGTTAAATGAAACACAGGCCAGCTTTTGCTGTGTGATAATGACACACATCACCTGGAATGCCACGTTTACCTAATATTCAACTGGCTCCCACTTTCGGCACCCTAATTTAATCACACTGGCACRTATGAAGCAGCACAGACTGTTTATGACGGCTGTGAGGAGGGGTACTATGCTCATTATACACAAAGAAGTTCTGCCAACAGAGTGCAGTGGCAAAACATGCCATGCCTTCTTTGACCCAGGTTAGAGAATATAAGGAAGATGAGTATAATACAGCATGAGTTGAGTACTAATATCTGGCTGGTTATTGACTTCTGGTTTTTAATAGATGGGAGAGGAAATTGGAAGAGAAAGAAATAGGAGTATGAACTTGAATCCAGCTTTTTGCATCTAAGTTGCTGCATCTGAGCTTAGATGGTCTAAGATAGTAAAAGAAACATACTATAGGTATGTTTTGCAGTTTACTGAAAATGACAGAAAGAAAGAGAAGTGGCTCTGTTTCAGTGCACTCCTGCCTTCTTTGATAAAAACTGAGACATCTTTTCTTTCTGCTGCCATTCACCAAGGCAAGCGAAGTGCATGTCTGTACCACAGGAAGATGATCCTCAGAAAATAGAGTGGAAGTAATATTTTAATAACTGCAGTGAAGTCTGAGTGCTTAAAGAGATCTCCTTTATAAAGAAGAAATGAGATTTATTATAATTGCCTGTGGGGAGTTTCTTGAACAATGGAAGGTTTGTTTGGTTTTCACTCTACACCTAAATCAAATGTCAATTCCAAATCATAAGTTATAGCTATACAGTGCATGGATCTAACAGCTGATGCTGCTGTTATTAGAAGTGAGAGGTGCAAAATGTGAATAGCTTTCAAATGATGTCYGCACAGTTATAGGATTAAAAAAACCCTCTAAACTTCTTTATCAAGCTGCAGTGGGGTCCTGCATGCTTAAAAGAACACAGTTTGTTTGGAAACTAAGACATGTTTTGAAGGTTGAACAGATCTGAACAYGTGTATGCAGTTTTTTCAGAAAAAAAATAAAATTTTATTCTTCACAAACAACATTTCAGTGCATGACTCAGCTCTTCCCGTATTTTCTATTTGTTCATAAATACCCTGGATATGTGTGGGCCAGGCTGACACCATGGCAGACAGACTCTTTTGTTGCAAATGTTTTGGGGCAAGGTTTCAGATCCCCTTAAGTGGATCCATCTGTGGACTGCCATGTTCATCCTCATTAGTGCTCCAGCCCGAGACCTCTCCTCTCTCTGGTGGTGGGGGAGGGGAGAAAAAAAAAACCAAAAAAAGCACTGAAAAACAGAAACCTCATGGAAGATCCTGCTCCGCAGACCTGTTCACAAGGTYCTGAAGGCAACTCTTGGAGACACACAGGTCTCCTGCTTGTAGGGAGCCACGTTCATCATATCATAGTTGTGAAGAGTGGAGCCACTTGTTCATATTGCCAATACAAGCAGATCATGGATGTACCTGAATTCTCTTGTGGACAGCTACTTATGTGCTTCAAATTAAAGCAACAAATACCTGTGTGTGCTGGTGGCACAGTAATTGAGTGGTTTAGGCTCAAATGGGAGCCAAAGGCTTAGCTGTCGTATCAGTTTAATCAGTTGTTAACCTGCAAATATGAGGTACCAAGCTGTACTCACGCTTACAGTAATAAACAGAGCATTGGAGGGGACGAAAAATGTCAAGTACCTGTGAAAATTTCTATGAAAGCAGTCTATAAAATAGAATAAAAGTAACAACGCAAATTGTGGAGGTGAAAAAATGAAACTATTTACCTAACAAGTTGGTGCCTGAACCAAAAATACTTCCCAATATCCTATCCTCAAGAGATTCTACTTTTTAACTAGMTAATGTGATGATGTAAATGCCATGGCATCTCCTCATCAATCCTGTTTCCAATAACATCTTATTTTTTAATTTCTCAAAAAGGCTATTTGTTCCCAATGGTATCAAACACAACTGACCTGATTTTAGGAGTATGAGGAAAAACACTTTCTTAYAGGTATGCAAAGGCTGGGTCTCATATCTCAAGGAGCACACACCCCAATGTAATGTTGCTATTTAAACATTTAACTTAAAGCAAACAGAACAAGCAAACGGCTTTGTTCAGGAAGAGGGAATTTCCACTGACCTCTCATGGTGGGATTCTTGTAAATTCTCTTCCTTATTATTCCCGTTATCTTTGTTTAGCTTTGCGGGAGGTGCTCAGAAGATGGAGGAAAACAGCAGCAGTTTCTCTTTGGGAGGGTCCCTGCAGCCTTACTTAAGTGAAAACACCTTTTTTTGTGTGTGCATTCTTCAGCTTCTTTACTAAATTTTAAAGGTTTTGGGCAAGAGGTATTCACCAGGAAGGAAAGAGCTGAAAATAATCTCGCTCTGCTGAAAAGAGATTTTTCCTTTTGAGATTTTTCCAACCCTTTTCACTTCTCCTTTCTACTAGAAAAACTGAAATAACTCTAGCTACTTAATATTCAAAATTAGTGGGTTCCAGCAGGAGACTTCAAAGCGTTTTTGGCACACAGCAGTGAACAGAAACATTTCCCCCCCGGCTGAAGGAGAGAGGAGGTGGGACACCACTTTCAACAGCTTGAGACCACACGACAGCTTAGGAAACTCTGCTCCAGTTTTGAAATCCTTTTCCCTGTAAATGAAGCCGTTCATACATGATGGCAAGAGGTTTTAATCAGATTATAGCTGCACATTAATGTGGAAGCACCATTTGCTGTAATAGCAACAAGCCGCAGGAGGAGGGTCTCATTTCTGAGAGCCGCCAGTAATACCAGCAGACGGCTCGGTAAGTACTGAGTATATATGTTGCATATGGGCAACAACTCTTCCGTTGTGAAGAGTATAGTGTCAGGCTCTTCATAAAACACCTTGGCAGGGCACTCTTTTCTCCTGCTTCATTATTACTTCATGTTAATTGTAGTTAATTACTCCATTATTACCCTATGCTAATTGTAGTTCAGGCTGAGCACAGCAGCTGGAAGTTTTTACACCAAAAAAAAGCAAATGAAAGGACTATGTTAAGAGTAAACAGAACCAATAATCGAATAGTGATAAATGAAACAAAAGCAGAAAGGGAGATGAACCAGTTCCAGTTGCATTCACCCTGAAAGTACAAATGCATCATTAAATTAAGCGCTGAGAAATTTTTAGGCTCAGCTGGCCAGCGCCATACCTCCCTTGTTTAAAATTCATTTTCTTAATTTCATTTAATCAAAGCTAGCATTTATCCTGCCGTAAAGGTTTCCTGGCCAATTTCATGGATCGCCTCCCAAATCCATTACCGAGGGCGACTACACGTGCAAGTGTTCAGACCATGAACCTCCAGAAGCTTCTTCTTGAAGCCCCTCCAGGCAGCCTTTACCTGAGACTATTAAAAAAAGCTTCCTTAGCGGTGGTCTTGCCCAGGAAACGTAGGGATCAGCATCACCACCAGTGACTCTGCCCATCTAGCAGGCTTATTTCTAAGTTATTTTGGTGCACTCCTTTTATCACATGAATTAAAATGCAGAGCTTGAAATAGGGTAGCAGCAGTTTATAGCTCGGAGGGTCATCAGTGGGATACAGACGTCTCTGATGATCATTGCCTGCCAGCTAAACTCAGCTTACGTGAGCAGTGACTAAATGTAGTGCTAACTTACTTGAAGTGTGATATTCCCAGTCCTTTTCATACCCCCAGAGAGCCTTCCAGTGGCTCCTGCCTGACTACTTACTCAACAGAAGAAAAAGAAGGCTCTATTTCCATCCTTTCTCTTGATCTTTCTAGAAAAGACCAGCAAAATAGTCCAAGGCGGTTGGTGGGGAAGCACCGCCATTGCCTATCCTGCACATCCTCAGGGCATCTGGGTTCAAACCAGTCACCTGTAGAGACAGACCATCATCTGGGTGGCCAACTTCATCTACATGGAATTCCCTGAAAAATGAGACCCCGTGTTTATGAAGTTTCGAAATCTTAAGGATGTTCAAGTACAAATTTTTTTCTGAAGTTTTATTACTACTGTTCTTTGGCCATAATTTCAGATTCTTGCTTTGCATGCAAATTCAGTGAAAAAAGTTTTTTTTTTTTTCCACTTACAATGATTCATACAGTTATGGTTAAGGGTAAAAAGGCCCTGAAGTTTTTATCAAGTTAAAGATGTCATTAACATATTTTAAATAATCATTTTTATAAAGGCCGTGTTTTAGATAAACCTTCCGATACAGCAAACGGATACCATCAATCRATACCATGCAAAAAGTATAATGCGTGAGAAATGTACCTTCACAGAGTTACCTCTGAAACTTGCCTACAAATAAAAATGGTATGTAACGGGAAATCACTCTAATCTCTGTGGTAGGAAGYTTCTGCTGCACTACAGCAAAGGGTAGATGTTGTCCTAGTCTTCTTGTACACACAGAATTAGCCCTGCCCAGCATGCACACAGCGCATACCAAGGAGGACTGTGAATACAATACTTCGTGCCTGTCTCCCTTCACCTCTTAGCAAGACAATGCTCCATTTCTAACTTCCCTAATTACTTGGAAGCACAAAAAAAACCCAAAACCAAAAAAAAAAAAAACACCACCTATTTAAGCCATCATAAAAGAAGTACAGCAGGGTGTAGTAACAGTCAGCAGAACCATACGAACTGCAAATCACACTTGCGTGGCAGCAGAATGCATTTGCCGAAATTGGGCCGATTCTCGCAGATGGATTACTGCACCCTGGGGCGGAGGCGTRGACAAGTGGTGGTGTGCCAAGCTGAGCATTTGAAAATTAAAGCAGAAAAGGCTACTTTTCAAATTAAATATTACTGCACTTGTAATAACTTTCTCATAATCACACAAAACRATCAACATCCAATGTTGCATCAAAAGCAGTGCTGCCCTCTCACAGTGCGTGAGTCAGCCCCTACCTAAGTCATTTTAATTACTTACTCCTAAAATACCAAACCGCAGCCATATCAACAAGTTACTGATATCCTACCACAAACTGTTTTTTACATGGAACCCGTYTCTCTCTATTTGGTAACTCCAGATATCTTCCTAGCCAAGATAAGATAACAATTCCTTTATCTGGACTCCCTGTGTGCACCCTAGGTATTGACAAAAGCAGAATTTAGTGATAAACCATGACAAAGATAGCCACTCCTTTCTGGAGTATTGGTTACCTTCTTCACAGACAAGAGAGCATATGGCAATGGGCTCATGGGACAGCAGGAGACATCAGCTTCTTGTTCCTCCCTGCCCCACAGCCCCACCGGCACCAATTGCCAGTCTCCCATGGAGCTGCGGCTGCGCCTCTTTGGAAAGGGACTTTCGCTGCGGTTGCCCCAGATGGGATTAAGGGTTGGCTGAGCGACTGTTGTTTCACACTCCTCCTGCTTTGAAGAAGTTTCTACTGCAGGCGTTGATCCCCAGAGGAGGAGGAAAACAGAGCCCCATCTATTCCCTGAGACCGGCACCCGGCACACTGCATGAAAAAGGATGCACAGCTTTGTCCTACCATCCCAGTGAGATTCCCACATACCCTCCTACTAAACTTCCAAAACCAGGTGGGCTCCTCATTATTCCCAGAAAGATAGCGGGATGGTCTGTCAGACAAAGGGGATACAAAATCACAATTAAAAACCAAATCTATCTCTTTTGCCAGCTAAATTACCTAGTGTTTCTTAGCTTGCACTAAGCTCTCCAGCTACCTGGAGAATTTTCCASCACAAGCCCTGAAGTGCCTCATTCGGATCAGGCACTTCCCCCCAAGCCAAGCCTGATCAGAAACTGAAAACCTGGGGAGTCAGTACAAAAGCTAAAGTACAGACTCCTAAAGTACAGATCGTCAGCTCCTACAGCCACAGCAAACTTCACCCAACATGCAGCCCTGCTGCAAACTTGTTATAGTCAAGGGAATCAAGGGAGTTGAAATTACCAAAATGTTCTGGTAAAATAAACTACCTTAAATCTCAGGAAACTGAAAATTCAGTGTAATATCAGTGTTTGTCAGCTGACAAAGGAAGTCAGATGCCTGTAACGTTCCCRAGGTCTTCCAAAGGCTGGACCCGAGCGCACAACGACAGCACAGAGCTCGTCCCATGACTCCAGCAAGGGAGCTCCAAGCAGCAAGAGCCGGAATGAAACAGGATCCTCTTTACTCTCTTTCCTTACAAACAAGAAGGAGAACTCAGCCTGAACTATATGAAGACAYGTTGGTTCAAAGCATGCTCAATTTTGTCCTTAATATATTTATTCCTTAGAGTAAGCAATATTTTGCCTGAATTTGAGGAGCCCAGGTTGTGAAAAGACCTCCAAGCAACCTATACGGAAACTCCCTCGCTGTAAGGCCATGATTCACAGGTGGAGGTAAGAATGAACTCTCAGAGTTCACACTTGTCGTCATCGGTGTCTGCTCCACCCTTATTTCAGAGGCCGCTTTCAGTAGTTGCTACATCAGGACAGCCAAGAGCTGATAAACTCTGCTGATTCTGGTGTTTCAGTGCCATCAGCCCCAAAGTGGGGCTGTCCTGGAGTTGTTACCAGAATAACTGGGGCCTCCTCTACATTGGGATAAGAAGYTCTGAGCTAGAAACAGGCTGTAGAAATTGCTTCATGTGGCCTAAGAAAAGGTATAACCCCCTCAATTACCAAAAGCTAGGTTTAGTCTGGGTTTAAAAGTGAAATTAAAAATATGCGTGTGTACCCTTTGCATCTAAATATGTATCCTACYGCTGAGACATGCTCAGGCAAGAGAAAAAAGCCAAAAAACAGGACAGAGGAGAGTGGAAATATCTACAAGATGGCGAATAGGGTAAATCTGGCAAATCTGTATGAAAAAAATCAGTCTGCTTTGCTTACAATGACTGAGCAAAGAGGGAGGAGGAGAGGAAACGAAGGTAAATTGTGGCAGCGTCAGGAATAGACATGTTGTCAGCTAGGGTGCTGTTTCTGTTATTTTTTCTGACAGCTCCTATCTYTGCTTCATAATCATGGAGTAGATCAGAAATATCTCATTATTTCAAGGTCATATTCAAGGATGAGTTACATGCCGTGAATCTTTATGAGCTTTAAATATTTTAAAAAAATGAACAGGAAGAGAAAATGCAGGTAAAATGTACATCAAGGAGTATTTGACACAAAACAGCCGAGGCCAAGCTCAGAATAAAGCACCCTAACATCGGAGAGGGCGGCAATAGGATTGCACRAATGTAATTAAAATACAGGGTGACAAGGCACAGCAAACGGCCTCACCCACCAGGCTGGCAGAGGAAAGAGCTTTTATCAGTTCTTTGCATTTGCCACAGCCGCAAAGCAAATTGCACAACGAGAGAAGCCTGGTAGCTCGTATACACTAATTATCTGCCAAATGCAGAGAGATTGAGTGATTTATGAAGTAACAGCTGGAAAAAAGATGGTGCAAACCAAGTAGGTGCATCCAACTCCATACATCCTGGTGCCTTGCCCAGAGGAAGTACAGGACGTACCAGWTATTTCACTCAAGGTAAATAATACTCAGATCCCAAGAAGCCCTCTCCACATCACAGATGAATACTTTTTACTTCCCTTTCCAATATTTCTCCTCACATGAGAATAAAAGACACAACTTGATGAAATCAAGTAGAATTAGACCACTGTCRGGGTACGTGTACCAACATCTAGCACTGCATTCAGCTGTCCGTGCTGTCTCACACTTGGTGTGGAGAAACATCAAGAAATGCTAAGTGCTTCCTGTATTAAAGCTTTTCACATCTGGCTAGACGTGATATCCAATAGTCTGAGTATTTTGGTACCCAAAAGCTCTTCCTTATCACAGATATATTTTAGCAGCACCAAAATACCTCAGAGCCCCATACCCAGTTCARTATCAGCTTTCTTTTCAGAATTACTGTGCCCTCTAAAATCCACTTCATCCAAACCTTGTTACAAGAACACAGGACTTTTGGGCACTGAAATAAGCATCTCATTGCAGCAGCCCTGGGCACGTGGCCTGTTTTTCCCCAAGAAATCTTCAATAACAAAACTAGCATCACTGAGGTAGTCTTTTATATAAATGCATATACTCCTAAATAAATCATGAGCTGCAAGCATTCATATCAGCTTTGGAAGTTTCCACTCACAAAGAGCAGTCTACAGTCAGTGTCTTACATTGAAAGTCTATCATACATACAGTAAGTTCCGGTTTTGCAATTTTATAGCTTAGCAATGCCTGCACAGACATCTTTTAATAGTGATGTGTCAGATCTCCATGTCGTGCATGTGCCAGCAAGATGGGAGCGGTGGAAAGAAAAMTTCAACCCACTAAAATTGCAACACCTCTTTCTGAGAATTTATCTTGATGAATAATTATAAAATGCATATACCATCACAGAGGACTGTCGCAAGCAAAAAAAAAAAAAAAAAAGACAATGAAAGAGCTAACTGCCATTACATTTATCAAACCTGCTATTTCAGCAATCTCCCAGGTTACCATTGGTAAGATGCTTAATGCTAAAATGCTCAAGTGGTCTGGTGGAGCCCTGGGTGGGCAGAGAGTCCCTGTCCTCCTCCTTCCATATTTTCCTTTCCTGACTGTTTATGCAATTTTCATTTACCAGTCCACACTCTCCGGCACAAATTACCTACAATCACGCAGATTGGTTCTGAGGTTCTTTCTGCCCCGGACCCCTTTGAATTGGGTCTATTTTGCAGTCCAACCCTGCCTCAGAGGATTATTCCAGTGACACAAGGTTGGCATAGTGACTGCTGGGACATTACCATTGCTTACTGAGGAAGGCATCAAGTCTGGACAAAAGCAAAGCCACTCAACACTGAAACCATGGCCCCCGCGCAAAGTTGGATCATTGCTTCCATTTGTTTCACCTCCTGTTTTCACCAACGTCTCCTTTCTTTTCTCCTCCTTCCCCCCATAAACTGTCAATCTTCGGCTCTTCCATCCACATCGAAACGCCTAACTTTTGCCTCCACCACATTCTGGTCCTCTGTTTCCACCCCAAAAAGCAGTGATGGAGGGAGGAGGAGCAGCGCACATCCCAASCAAAGGACAAGGGATACAGGTTTGTTTCTAGAGCAAGTTCACTCAACTGTGTTTTGGTTTTTTCTCTGTCTGGTTTTGTCTCCAGCCAGCTAGAGTGAGGAAAGTCTAGGAAATGTCAACACCATCCATAATTTTTRTGTACAGGTTTCTAACAGACACAATGTGTAAAAAATATTTACCTGCATATTGCTCTTCCCATATTCTCTCATAAGAGAACTCAAAGTGCCAATATCTGAAAATAACTTCTACCAAAATATATTTATTTTACTGATGCCAAGGTCCAGAGTTCACACTGSTGTGGACCCTCCCCTGGCAGCTCCACACCTCTGGGAGCAACCCACCCTCTCACCGGGTTTCCTTTAGCCAGCTAATGGGATGAGATGTTTTTAGCTGAGAGGTGGAAGATTACAAAAGGCCAGTGGAAAGCAAACAGCTACTGTACAATAGTCTCTAAGATTCCTATCATGTTCTGATGACCAAATATTTACCTTTTTAAAACAATTATTTCTTAGTCTGAGGTTCAGGTCTAGTGCATCCTGGTACAGGTAACAAACATACCAGTACTAAAGCAACACTTCCTGGCTCCTCTCCGTGCTTTTGCTTAAAAATACATCTTTGYCATGGCTATTCCCCAACCCAGGTAAAGAAGGCTGAACTGAGTAAAAAGAYCCGTCACAATCTTTTACACTAAAAAAGMAAAACTGTAATAAAAGCGATTGCTAAGCTGTGGATGGATCTGTGGGAACTGGCTGTACTTTCTGCACAGGTTCTCATGGATAGMCAGGCAGGTACTGGTTGCCACACTAAAACTGCCACCTCTCTTTAAAAGCGGAAAACAAAGAGGAAAACTTTGCAATCTCAGAATAGCTAAGTATTATAAAGCAATGGAGAATTAATTACCAAAGAGAGTTTCTCTGACAATATAGCATCTTGATAAGAGAGTGTAAAGGCTGAGCTGCTGTAGTTGTCCTGATGATAAAGTAAAAGCTTTGGTTTCTGTGGTTGTCAAGAAACAGTAAGCTGTGATGTTTGATAAACACAAAACGGGTGCTAGGAGCTGTGGAAGAACAGAAGCTAGCACAAGGAGGATTCTCCCTTGTAATACCCAGAAGAGGATCCTATTTCATGAATCTAGGATGTCTCCTTGTTCAAGTAGCTCAATTCAAGTAACTCTATGGTTTGGGTTATTTTGGGTTTTAAAGGCTACTAGGAAAAAAATCATCTGTTGCTAACCCCATGACWGGTGTAGCAGTGATTCTTAAAAGGCTCCAGGAATTCAGAAAGCAGAGGATGCCTTTCAGTGCAACATTGCTGCATGCATCCACTATGCCTCTGACTGCAGCAGCAGGACTGGGTTTGCACAAAACCAGCACCTATGCCTCTGGCACACYGAGCATCCAGCTACTCCCAGCTGCTTCCACACACACCAAGACTGAGATTATCCCCCTCTGCTGACAAACGGCAGCATTTACCCATCACTCTGTGGTACCCCTTGCACAGCCTGCAAGTAAGCTGCTGCTCTTTCAAACATTATTCAAGAAGTATGCCCTGCGCTGCATCAAGTATGTCTTATATGCAAGTTTCATGCAACACATTATCTAGTTACAAGGAGACTAAACGACAAATATATGCTGCGTCGAAGCTCATTAAAGCTTGGTGATGCAATGCACAGGTTTTATCTATTGATCAGCTGAAAGTGGAGTGTCACAATATGCTGATCTCTGTTGCAAAGCTATTTTAAAGAAGTTTCTTTTCAGCTCTCTTTGTTSCTGCCTCTGAAGTTCAGCAGTAATAATGTTTGTGGCTCGCACTATAAATTGGATTGCTAATTGGATTCCTCACAAGGAACTGAAGAAATAGGCAAGAACTGGAAAATAATTGGAGCATTATCCCAGTAAATTTAGTGCAGATTATCTCACAGAAAGCAGCCCCTGGAAGTGTCATGTCCCAATGGAATTAGCTAATGTTACTCCTCCCATTCATATTGCTTCTTGAGACCACAGAAGACAAGTTGAAACAGCAGTACCTCTGCCGAAGCACAGCTCTGCATGCGCTGCCTTGTTGAAATTATTAGTTTGCAACTTCACAGCTGCAATCAATAAAAGGCAACGAGAGCCCTTCTTTCCTAAAGGAGGCAAGGTCTGATTAAAACCTTAACTGGGGGGGCTAGATGAATCTGTGATGGCAAATGCAAAGCTGCAAGAGAAGCGGCAGAGAAGAGCCATCATCCACGGAGTGGATGTGAGGCCATCCCTCCCGGGGCTCGTGACCCCGGAGTAGCGGTGCCCGCAGAGGCAGGCAGAGCCCCTGCTGCATATGGAAGGTAAGATATCTCCTGGTCAGCGAAGCGGCTGCCTGGTCCCTGCTGGGAGCTAGATCCTRGTTCGTACTAAATTTGGAAGCTGGGAGTTACCACCCCACAGGCAGGCAAGGCACAATCTGTTCCTGCACAAGAATTCCTCCTACAGCTTTGAGAACCGCTGGCACAGTGAGCTGCTGCCTCCACCCTGCGTCCTTAAACAGCTCCCTTGGCCACAGCCGTACCTTTATTTCCCCACTCCGAGTACTGACTATGCTTCTGTTATTTGTCTGCTCTCTGAATGGAAACTACTTCATTCYTCCAAATTATTACTTGATGCAGTAGGAAGAAGAGTAAAATTGCCAGGACTGTATGCATGCTCAGGACCTCAATAACTAAAAATACAGACTAGGTGTCATCACAATACTCTTAAAAACTAAATTTGCCATCAGTAAAGACCATAGAAGTGTTTCATTGTTATTGCAAAACCCTTCCCATGTATCCATCTTAATGTTGTTAGAACACTTCTACACTTAAATGAGGGTATTTTTATTAATTTGTGACTTGGTGGTGCTGAATGTCCTAGAAGCTGTGCACGCTGCTCTGAATATCAAATTTATTTTACAGTGAATATAAAAAAAAAAAAGCATAAAACACTGTTTGCTTTTGCTCTTAAATTCTTGAGAGTCTTACATTTAAGTTAACACAGCTAATGAAAACAGTAGCCCAGACCAGAACAAAACCTCTTTGTTAGAAGCTCAGAGCAGCTCTAACCAGACAAGAGGTCCCAGGAGCTACTCTCGTAGCTTCGTTGTCTCCTTTCCTGGATCCAGTTTACGTGAGGGAATAGTGACCTCAGGTGTCTGTTACATTAATCACAGGAATATCTTTCCCACGAATTTATCATTCTATGCTGCTTCTATTTATTGAAGTTTCTACTGAAAATTAAGGTGCTGTGAGCTGGCTATTCTGGCTGGCACACCTCCACAAACGCTGTCCTGGCTTTTTTTGCCTTGGCGCTTGAGTTTTCATGCAAACTATGTACAGCTATTTACTCAAGGGCCCCATCATCCACATACAAGAATGAGAGCAAACCTGTGTTTAAACGGTTTTGAAATGGTGTGCTTGCTTTCCTTACATATCACACAGATCCTTTTAATGCTGCAACTTTGGTACTGTTTGGTAGCTTGGAGACTAAGCAGTACTTCTGAAGATCGGATACAAAATCTATTGTAAATCTTAGGATAAACTCGACTTGCATATGAGTTCAGTGTCATTCATATAATTCAAATGTCAGGGTGCACATTGGTTAAATATTTGGATAGCCTAATGAATAGAAATGAAACATAATACAGCATAAGATGAAGTAGTGTGCTTATGGTAATGGATTATATAGACCCTAAAGARTGTAACAGTAAGAGCAGAAAACTAGTATATAGCTTAAACATAATACTCATTGAAAAACAGCAGAGGGAGAGATAAGAAATCAGTGCAAACTGACATGCATTTCAGTTGGAGTAAGATTCAACCAGATGTSTAAATTTACCAAACAGCCAATTGCTAACAAAAACTATTGGCTCTTTTCTGCTTACATTTCTACTGACTTAGTGATGCGAACCCAGTGGCAAGGACCATTCCTGGTGCAAARGACAGGGTCAGGAGTTTCCCCAAGGGTAAGCAATATGTAAAAAAATGATTTTTCACTAATAGCCAKTCACACCTTCAGCAACTGTACCCATCCAGAAAAGCTCTTCCTCTATRCTGTCTCCATTTCTACAAATCATTCTGATGACTGGTTTCTGGATTAATGGAATTAAAAATAATGTTTATTGAAATACATGTGCCTCTTGGAAAAGATTAATCAGGGTAAAATGACACTTAAAAAACTTGCTACAGCRGTTGATAGTGATAAAATTAATGGAAGAGTGAAAAGGTTTATTTTAGGATGTAATAAAGTATATTGACTGGTAACTAAATTAATTATACAACTGTTCTAATTATGAGACAGTTCTATAAATGAGATGTGTGTCCTGTACACATTGTCAATTAATAAATTCCATCTTTCTATATGATGCTTTTTATACATATTTTAGTTCCTATTTTCTGATTCTGTAACTGGAATTAGAAAAAACTGAGTCATTCAAAACCTCACCCCACAACCTTTTTCTGTGGCCTCATCCTTTGGAGGAACTATATAGACGTGTTTCAAAACAGAGCTGCACAAAGACAGGATGCACGGTACAGAGGCCCTGTAGGACCCAGGCCACTGAGGAGCAGGGCCTTTTGCTTGCCCTTTCCTGACTACTGCAGCATTCCGGCTGATGCCACGACAACGCGGCGTCTTCCCCGTTTGAAGAAGTGAGCTCCGCACAGACACAGATGCAGAGGATTATCAAGTACGCACTTTTCATACTGAGTACTTATTTCCCAGACACTCACATCCCAGCCCGTAAATCCAAACTGACAAAAGTGACAAAACATTTAAATCACGCCACATCCCCAAATTCTGCAAAGAAAAAACGTAAAATAAAAACTTAGGCACACTGCTTGCCATGCTTCTGACCTTAGGGAATCCTAAGGAGTAATTAACAACTCCATGCAACCAGTCACATGCTGAAACGCCARTACAGCTTTAGACAGCAGCAGTCACAGAAGGGGGAACAACATTCTTCACCTTCACCCATTCCACTCTCCATCATTAGTACTAGAGTAGCTGGTGGTAGAGACCCGACAGCTTTATCACCCAAGCTGCCAGAATTTACAAAGCCGCCTTTAAATTCACAGCAGCGCCTGTACACAGTCTTGTAACTCCTGCAGCTCCTGGGTGAAAAGGGAAATTAAATGGACCCGTGAAAACTGAAATGTCCTGATGAGTTACCATCTTGCACTTTAGATAACAGCTCCAGAGACTTTTGCAAGGAAAGAAAAAAACACTCAAAGCCTYGGCCTACATTAGAAGTGTAATTCCTGTAGGGTTTTCTCGGGGAAGTAAGCAGTTACTGTCACTTTCTTAATTGTGTTTTATATATGCCATTAGTAGTGCGTGGCTCTTTCACTGAGGATGAATGAGAATGAAGCCAAGAGCACACATGCAGCAGCRCATCCAGACTGGGTTGAAATCCAGCACCCCCCATCTTTCTCTGGCATGTTTGAAACAGCAGCTGGGCACATTCATAGTTATTTTCCTGCCTTGTGTTTCCTCCAGTCATTTATACGAGGCCACAGCTGAACACTCCCAAACCCCATTTTTCTGTTTCCACGCTATAGTTCTACAGCTACAAGCTATAGTTTCATGCTACAAGCATGACTGCCCAACATACGGACAGAACAGTGAAGAATCACACAAATGTACTTATGCACTGCTTTCTTCCAACCCAGGATCTCCTTCTGTGCACCTCGCACAGTCCCTCTGCAGCTGGTACGGCAGTAAGGAGATGGTGTGTCTGGTTTTGAAGGCACACCCAGCCTGTCAAATATCCTGCATGGCTCCTTTGAGTCTGGCTGCAATATCAGTAAGACAGTAACTAGCATACGATGGCAAAAATACATGGCGATCTTCCCAAATGTAGTGTGTTAATTTAAAAGACTGATCTGGACCACCAYGAAGCAAGCTGATGCTGCTTGACAGGGCTGAAAAATAAACCCGTGTCCATCATTTTTTCTACAGGCATTACCATAGACATATGGTGATCACACGCTCAGAAGAAATTGATAGCCTACAGGATTAATACTCACACCTATGCAAATCTGACCCTYTCTTAAATGATTTGCAGTATAAATGATTTCCTAAGATGTCAGATCTCTCGCTAGTGCCAGCCTATAGCAAGTAAAGCTTTACCCATAAACCCATTCCTAAAAATGCCACCGATTTAGAGGAAGCATCATCCATCTTGACAACTAAAATAATACTGGCCTTTCTTTGAATACTGGATCCTCRCTATGAAGAGATGGTGAAATCTTTTAGTCCACATCACATGGCCAAAGTCCATGTAATAAGTTCTGAAATCCAGACCTACCATTGCTAAAGTCCTCAGGGAATTCTGTGGTCTGCTTTTTATCTTGTTTATTGTGTAYAAAGATGTAAAATCTTTCAGAAGTGGGGCCAAGACTTAACAATACTTTTGACAGTTTAAAACATACAAATTTTACTTGGATGGGTGAAAGCCACAGGGCCACAAGAGCTTGCAGAGGCAATACAAAGTAGCTCGGGGACTACAAAGAACATAGTTCTGGTTTTAACTGGCAGTAGATGGTGGCTGTGCCTTGAGCTGAGGTAGGGTTTAAYACATTAGCACTGAAATAAGGTGGAAAAAACTGCGGTTGAAAATAAATCTGCAGTGGAAACATTTAAAGTATTACTAGGATCAAGTTCTCCTCCCGGTGACTTCACAGAAGATCTGGCTCCCATAAATGACAGGCTTTGTCCTACCCTCTTGCAACGTGAGACTCGCCAAGTGACAGCCTGGAATTTACCTGGAATTTACAGCAAGTGTATTATTTCATAAATCAAAGAAATCAAAGATTGAATGATTCATCAGGGCTTGAAAGTAAAAACTATGTAATACCCACTGTACAGCAGGGGTTCTGAAGAGTATAGAAATGAAACTTCGGTGCAGGGAAACACTTCTTTTTTATCTTTTTTTGCTTTTTCTTTTCTTTTTTTAATAATATGGTCCAAAGTAAGTCTCCAGAGAGGTCTGCAAAGAAACTTAATTTCAAAGGAGCAGAAGTGAGTAACAGTCTGTGAACACAAGCAGCCCATCAAGGAAAAATGTGCCAAARAAGAAAAAACAAGTCAGACAGCTCGACAGCCTGTGATTTTCAGTCCCCAAAGCAACTCTAAAGCAACCAAAACAACTCATCCTTTCCATCAGGATATTACCTTATTAAATAAACCACATACAATGTGTTGATGCAATTCAGCTCTACTTTTCTCCATCGTGACTGTAAACCTGCAGAAAATAAATACTGACCCACAGACAGATCTTAATATCATGGTAACTCCCCAAGGATCTCTTCTCCAAAGGGAACAGTTGGTTACTATACACCACAAATGGAATCTAACCCAAATGGATTGTACCAACCCCTTCTTCTAAACTGAAGTATTATGTAACTCGAAACTAATGAATTACAACAGCATAGCTGACAACAATCTCACTGTAAAGTTTTTTTCAGCTTTGTGGGTAAGCTGTATTAGCAATGAACCCAGGAAGAAAGGTATTCATTGTTCTGCTGTTCTCCCCTGAGGAAGCTCAAAGCCTCCTTCTGAAGGGGAAGGAACAATCCTTCAGAGAAGGTGATGGGTGGAGCAGAGAGGAGAGACTTGKTGCTGTTAACCTGGTGCCAGGCTTGGATATTTGGTATTTAAGCTTTAAGTTCTACTTTGAAAAGATAGATATTGTGTTGAATCATGCAGGCTGGAAGGGACCTCAGGCGGTCTCTAGTCCAACCTCCTGCTCAAAGCAGGGTCAAGCATGAAGCCAGAGGAGGTTGCTCAGCGTTTTAACCAGCTTAGGCTTGACACSCTCCAAGGACAGAGACTGCACAACTCCGTAGACAACCTGCTCCAGTTCCTGACTGTCCTCACGGTGAAGTTTTTCCTTAAACCACTCTGCATCTTTCTTGTTTCAACGTATGCCTCTTGCTTCTCATYCACCCACCATGCACCACTGGGAAAAGCCTGGCTCTTCTCCTCCATGACCTCCTCATCGGTCTGGGTGGCTGCTCTTAGGTTCCCTCAAAGCCGTCTCTTCTGCAGGCTGAGCCAGCCCCAGCCCCAGTCCCCCCGCTCCCCCATGGGGAAGGGGCTCCAGCCCCAACCGTCTTGGTGGCTGCTGCTGAACTCACTCCAGTTTATCAAGTCTTTTTTGTACTGGGAGACAAACACCAGTCTGGAAGATGAACCCTTAAAAATTTTAAAATATATCTGTAAAATGTAACTTTAAATGAATTTTCTCAAAATCCAACAAGGCTTTGCTAAAGACTGGCCATCGTGAAAAAGAAGTCAGTAGATTATTGACATCAGTTAGGATAATGTCCTTCTATTCTACTGAAACTGCATCCTCCCTTCAGAAACTCGCAACTGCCAGTTGGTTCTGGGGGTAGTTTGACATTAAGTCCTAACAGTAAATTAAAGGCATCTAATAATTATCATAGTTTAATCCCTTATAAATCAGTGACAAGATGAGAACCCTTACTCATTCGTGCTTGATAATGACTTCAAATCAAAACTGAATCCTCAGATGGAACAGTTGTTTGTTTCTTCATTTACAAGCATCTGCACTACCACATAATCTATCCTATATAATCTATAATCTATGTTCTCAGAAAAAAACGTGATCTCATTGCTCAGATACAGGAGGAATAAACAAAGGGAGTAGTTCAGTCACTTCGGTTTTATCTGTTTCTACAAAGTGGTAAGAAGTTGCCAGCAGATGCGAGAGATAGCTAGTTAATTCTGAAACTTGAAGTCAACAGTCTTTTCAAAATCAATACTGAAAGTAGTATTAACTGATGCCGAACACCCCTATTCTTACATACACTTAAAGAGTATTTGGAGATGTTCGGCAACAGACGACAAATAGGTGAAAGCAATAATAAAATTGCTTCAAAACAGTATTTCTCGAAGATGAATTAGCAGCAACCTTTAACAATTAATTACTGTTGAAAAGGGCCACCTCCTGGTGTATTGCTGACAGCAGCAGTTCACACCATTTTCAGCAGGATTTGCGGATGTGCAATACCTGTCAGATCGGTCCCCATGCTAATAAATGAACGCGGCACATTTCCATGGAAAAAAAAAAAAAAAAATAGGACATAGATCGATCGGCCAAGGGAGGAATACAAGAAGCCGCCGAGGCTGCACCCTACTGCCGCCATTTGCTGCAACAACAGCACGGGGGAGGAAGATGGCTGGATCAAATCCCATGATTTTCAAAGAAAAATGAATTAACGTTTCAAAGAACCATTAATTACAGCGTTACTCGCGAGCGGCAGTCGCTCGCCGGCAGGAGCCAGCAGCCGCCCGCCATTTTGCGGCTCCCCCACCCCTGCCGCCCGGCCGGCCTCTCGCGGGACCGCGGCCCTCCTCCCCTTCCTCTCACGCCCGGAAACCGGGGCCGCAGCCATGGAGTACATGGCGGGGCCGGCGGCCCCCACCCAGGGCAACATGTAAGCGGTGGCGGCGGGCGGGCTCCGGGGTGGCGGGGCTCTGCCGGCCGGGCCTCGGCCTCG